>JAUMHP010000048.1:1376366-1392166 GCA_032361065.1 Enteromius trimaculatus | reverse complement strand
GTGGTGTGTGAACTTTTGAAATAATTAATTTGTTTTGAAAATACAGTGTAAAAATGTAATGTGTGTGTAAATGGCTGTGATAGTGTCACGCATCATTTTCACTTTCTTTGAGATCTGAGAAATGACTTTGTCATTGGAAACTTGTGTTGTGGAAACTGTGTAAATATAATTGGAAATGAAGTCCCAGTGCACACAGTCTTAATGGGGCTTGATTTGGGGGTGAAATCTGAACCAAACATGTTTTTTGACGGGTTTCGTGAAAATCACCGAAGCGCACCTGACATAACATCTAAAACTCCACAAGGCTGACTTACGAAGAGCAAACCAGCGACCTGCCAAATCGTTACAAGAGTCTTTTTAAAAGCATCTGTGATATCAATCAACATAATAATTGTATCCTATTTAATTAAATCTCACATCAAAGCCATGCTCACAAAAGCATTAGTGGTGAATGCAAATGACTGCAGAGGGAGAGAGCAGGAGTAATTACAGTACAATGGGAGCAGGAGGTGGGGAGGCGCTGGATTCGACGGCTAAACGCTATTACCGCTGCCGCTTTCATCCTGACCATCACCCTGGAACAAATGCAAATAGGTCTTATCAAATCAAAGAGTCGAGGATTAAAAACCCCGTTCATTTGACGCTGCCGTGGCCACTCCATTTGCAGAAAGCAGAAAACAGCTCGGCAATTGCACCTTTCATCCCTGCGCGAGAAACGTTTTTCACGTCAACGTTTTGAAATCCGCCGGTGGCCCATTTGACTGAACGTTCTGAGGAAAGATAATACCGTCTGTCCATTTTCCTCTCAGTCATGAGCGGCTGCATAAAACAGCTTTTGGAAACATGGGAGGCATGAAAACGGCTCAGTTCACAGCTTGCTATGATTGTGCTGGTTAGTCTGTTGTGTTCGCATTTGTGACGCATAATTACAACCTAGACCCGAGTCATGTGTTAACCAAATGCCAGCATTCCGAGAATTAAGGCCTTTCTGAGGCCTCTGCAGTGCACTGAATGCTATGGAGTTTCCTTAGATTCCTGTCAAGCTCTGTAACATGTCACCAGAGACTTTATAAATGGAGGAGATGGTCCTCTTGAACATATAAATGAGAGCAATCATAACGGCAGCTGTAGTCCTGCTCTACAGGTAAAACAGCCAATATTCTTTCTGATAGAGCCATTGCTGCTGAATGCATTAGAGTTCAAAACAGCAGACAGCCAGTTTGTTTACTCGTGACAAAGCATGGGTTTCAGTGATGTGAGCTTAAGAAGCATTGATTTTAAGTTATGAAATAATTATGTTTATCGATCTGAAATAAACCACTTTACGATAGAAATCAATTTTGATAGAAACGTCTGGAGATTTTAGTGTTTCAATGAAGCTGTATTTGCACGGCTTGAAACAGCTGCCCAAGGCAAGACGAAAATGACCATTGAGTGAACTTGCCTTAGAGGAACTTTGGCATCACTGAGGAGAGTTCTAGGCGTTCTACTTTCTTACTTTTACAGTTTTTTACTGTATACTGTGTACTTTCACTACTTTCTGGCTGCCTGGTAATCCTTTCCACGACACTATATGCCAAAGTCCTAAAAAGAGCCCTAAAGTCAACATTTTATTTGTGCACATTACTCCAAATACAAAAATGTAAAATATTTTTTGCCAAATTGCAATAACTGGTCATTTATTTTAAGGTGATGTAGTTAGAGGTAAACGGTAATATCAGATAATTATGGGAAACTGCAAACAATAAACCCCTTAATCAAACCTAGTAAAATGTTATTACAAACCAAACCTGGTAACACCTTTTCTTTAGCATCCTAGTTAGTTACATGTACTTACTGTTGCAATCACTGTAAATGATGCATAATTACAAGTAATTAACCCTAAACCAACCCCTGTAACACTTTATTTTACTGCCATTGTTACACGTACTTACTGTAGTAATAACAGTAAATTATGCATTAAGAAATAATTAACCCTAAACCAAGCCTGGCAACACCTTTTTTTTCAATCATCCTAGTTACATGTGCTTACTGTAGTAATAACGGAAAATTGTGCATAATTACAAGTAATTAACCCTAATCTATTTCACAATTTTCCCTAACTTTATTTAATTGATACTGTAGACAGAACAGTAAATCATGCATAGTTACAAGTAGTTAAACTCCAACAAAACCTGGTAACACCTTATTTTAGCATCCTTGTTGCGTGTACTTACTGTATTAATTACAGTAAATTATGCATAATTACAAGCAACTAGCACAAAAAACTTTATTTTAGCACCTTTGTTGCGTGTTACTTGTACGTACTATAGAAATAACGGTCAATTATGCTTTATTACATGCAATAATCCTAAATCAAACGCTATTCTTAACCCTGAGTACATGTAGTTAATAATATCATTCAGTACTTGATTGTATTACACCGTAACCTTAACACCGCTAAATACAGTGTAACCCCAAACCCTAACCCTATCGTAAGCAATGTCCTTAGTTAATATAACTCAGTACTTCATGTAATTACACCGTTTCAATGTCACAAAGTGTAATCCAAAAATTAGCTGCACATTGTTTGTTTTCAATCAATATCTTGAATCCATCTTGCATTTCAAACCCACAGAATCTTGTGAATATCTTATATATCAGATTTTGGAAGTGAAATAGGTCTTTTGTTTCTTATCTTGTTTCAAGCAGAAGCAATTAAGACAAAGTGGAAACGCTCCACTTGAAGATGGCATTTGTGATTTCTTCATTTTGAAACCGAAAAGCAAATTATGAATGTTCCAAATTAGCCACAAAAATAAGTAAAATGAAAGAAAATTAGCATGATCAGATTTGTTTATTCTGCTTATCTATAAAGAAATATGATTATATATTGAACTGCCTCAGAACTGTAGTTGATGATTTCCTTAAAAGAAAACAAGCAGATCTAAATCAAGATGCAACAAGAGCAGAAGAAAATCAGGGATAATCAGTGAGCAAAGAAAATAGATCATTGGCCTATTAGAGCTGCGAGAAGAGTGACCCGAGACCTCTCAGAAGGTCAACTTTCACCAGCACATCGAGGACTTCCCAAGATGCATCACTGACAAACACAAACAAACACATGGAAAGGAATCGACCGATTTTCAATGAACCGCACAGAAAGGTGTGATTGGGGCCGCAAAAGGAGAGGGAGGAGCCAGGCACTACATGGGGGAGGAGTCTGAGGGAAAGACTGAAGCCTGATTGGTGGGATACAAGCCCCGCCCCGAGGATGCAGAGACATACCGCAGAGTCAGAGGCCGTGGGCGCCTCGGGGAACGGCTGGCTAGGAGGTGTGTTGAGAAGAGACTCCTGATGGAAAGAAACGGTGAGATGGGACTAGACACACACACACACACACGCACACGCCAAAGGCAGGACAGTGAGACACACACACACACAGAACAGAGACAGATGAGAAACATGCCACACAGAGAGGTTAGAAGTCAATTCACACAAATGAAACACACATGCACAAGCTGACTACGCTGATGTATGACGGCATGTGACAGGAAGTGACATGAGATGATTAATAATGATGAGCATGAGGCGTGTGCAGTCTGAATAGATGAGAAGCAAAATCCGCTTTTTGTGGCTCCTGTTACATCGTGATCTATTCCCACTGTTCCCAAACGGCAAACTCTTAATGAATGGCAGATAAATAGAAAGTATTCTCATGGCGTCCAGCGGCACTTCAAAATCAACTTCATCTGCTGCTACACTGACTGGAGGGGTATTAGTAGTGGGGGAAGTATAGCTGAAAATAAATGTTATGTCACATATTAATGTAACATGTCAGGGAGAAGATGATTCAAATGATAATAACTGTAATATTTAGCATATGAAATATGCTTTCCTGCAAGTAACCTTTTTAAATGCAATTTTGTATTAAAAGAACAGTTTTCTGGTGCAAATGGCAGTTTCCTGGCTGTGACCTTTAAACGCAGGTGTAACATGCCTGACTTCAAGATGATTTGCTGATTTTCCTGGCAAATTTGGTCACTATGGAGTCTTGATGAGAATTTATCCTTCATCCTTTTTACTGTAAGTGGATACATTTGGCTCTCCAAGAACAGAAAGTAGTACTAAAATTGCAGAATAAATCAACTGGGTTGTTCCTTCCTTATGAAAAATAGGCAGCTGGCAATGTTTGTTGATGCAGTGGAATACTACGGACTCTAACGGACGTGATTCAAGTTGATGAATTTTCATTAGTGATTCCTTCTGACTTCTCTGCCTGTTTGCCCTCAAGCGGAGTTTGAAGAATCTGCACTTACAAACAACCAAACAAACACGCTAATGACTTAATTGCTGGATATGAGCAGCTGTGATTGGAGACACCTTATGGGCTTCTGGAAGAAATCAGAGCCCTCCTGCTGAGAAACATCTGGAGATTTACAAATATTTACACTTAATTACTCCTCATTTAGAGCCAACCTGGACGCGCTGCACATTAAACACGCCATCAGAGAGAAAGAGACAGACATTTGACCAGTGGATCCTGTTAACAAAGGAGGCGATCGCTGCTTGTTGCTCGTATTAAACATCCACAGAGATTACAAGCAGGCACTTACAACAGATGCACAGAAACACAGCACAGATTCTGAAACACCTCGTTTACTCTCACTTTCTCTTCTTGTCTGTTGTTTTGAATGAGCAGATGCCGTTACCTGAGAATTAACCGTCTGACCCATGGGAATCCTTGAGCACTCTAATGCAAACTGCTTCACGCAGAAATAACAGCCCTGAAACAGAGTCACAGTAAGATTATGTGTTAGCAGATAAATTCATCACTGCTTAGCACACCATATACAGGAGCTTCTGAAGGAAATATAAATCAAAATAGCATTTAATTGCTTAATTCAGCCTGGTCATGATTCGTTTGTGCACACCATCTTACTAATATTATAATAATGGATATTATTATTATCATTGGCAAACTG
Organism: Enteromius trimaculatus; assembly: GCA_032361065.1. Taxonomy (NCBI): domain Eukaryota; kingdom Metazoa; phylum Chordata; class Actinopteri; order Cypriniformes; family Cyprinidae; genus Enteromius; species Enteromius trimaculatus. The sequence goes on along the minus strand of JAUMHP010000048.1, from coordinate 1,387,202 downwards.
GTACAAAAAATAAAAATGTATTTGCATCCTCTAATTTATAACCATCTGTGAAATAGAAACACTTCTTACCATAAATAAATGATATTCCAAACCATTTATTAAGCAATCCCATTCATTTGAAGGCTAAACTAGGGTTGGGTGTTTATTCAAATCCCTAACAATAAGTCTGAACCTTATAATTATTATTTTTATTAGTAGTAGTAGTAGTAATAGTGAAACCAGATATTTGAACAAATCAATAAAATAATAATAATACAACATGGTTACACTTTATTTTAAGGTGACCTTGGTACAGTACAGTGCAATTATACATTTAAGTATAGAGTAATATTAATTACTTTAATGCAATTATGAATAATTTATTGTTATTATAATAGTAAGTACATGCAATGTATAACAAGGACACTTTAAAATAAAGTGCTACCTAAAATATTATTATCATCACAATTTCAATCTATATTACCACTACAGTAGCGTTACCGTAATTATTATCTATATACCAATATCAAAAACCTTAACTATTAGTAGAATTATTAGAGGGTAAATGCAAGAAATAATAATAAAAAAAATATTTAGCTAAATAAATAAATACATTTCAGCACTTTATTTTTGCCACTGACCTGCTCTGAATTACTGTTTTTTTACTCGTGGGTAAACACAGATTTCAATCAGAATTCATGAAGAGTAAATCATGAAATCATGAAAAATCATGCCATGCAATTAAATGAATCTGAAACTGAATTGAGGGGGATATTAGACATGAGCAGGGCTGGAGATCAGATGATGACGCAGTGTTTCCCTGCCGTTGATTCTGTGTGTTCAAATATTAATAAGCATAAATAGCGCGAGAGAGGCAGGATCCATTAAACATCTCTCTCCCTGACATCCGCTGAGACTTTCCCAGTGTTCCTGTGAAAAGCCTGGCGTTTGCTCTCGGCTGATGTGCTAAGAGGTCTATTCTACGTGAGCCACACGGACAGATGAAGGTCTCACTTGAAAAGCCAGCTCCATCAGCACGATTCCTCCCGGCAGCGCCCTCTGCAGGTGATACGACGCCGAGCTCGACGCACTGCTCTGCTGAGACACAGAAAGAACACAATCAGTGTGTGTGCGCGCGCACGTGTGTGTGTGTAAGCATTCTCTATTGCAGAAGTGCTGGTGCAAGTCATTTTATTGCACATTGTATTCCTGTTCAAATTTGGAAGTCAGTAAAAGAAATTAATATTTTTATTCATCAAAGATGCATTAAATTGGTCAAATGTGATAGTAAAGACATTTTTTTAACTTCATAAAAGACTTGTATTTTAAATAAATACTTATTTTGAACTGCCTATTCAAAAGCATCATATTACACAAAAATATGAAGCAACATAAATGTTAAACATTGATAATAATAATAAATAACTGCTGAAAATGTAGATTTATATCTTAAAATAAAGTCAAACATTTTTAAATTGTAATAATATTACAATTCACTCGCTTGCCAAACAGAAGAAGAGGGGAGCCAGAGGACGTGTTTGTCAAAACCATTCACGCAGTTCGTTAACCGGCAAAAAAACATGGATATTTCAAGTAGCAGCTCCGGCGATTAAGAAACCAACGAGACCAGCAGCTCTACATTTATCTTGCTGAGGTGCATCTTCTCCATCTACTTAATTCATGTGCTCAGCAAGACCGTTTTGTGCTTCAGCGCCACCAAGCTGTGCACTGTAGCTTCAGGAGCTCCAGGCATGTGAACAAATGCGGCAACCTCATTGGTCGGCCAGTTTTTAATGCGACACGTCAAACTGAAAAAATAAGACCATGGCTTTTTTTTTTTTTAATGAAACTTTACATTTTACTCTTCTGTGTGCACGCTCACATTGCCGTTCTTTTTTTAGTCACTAGGCGATATTCACGCACGATTTGTTTTCGGTGTGAACAGGCCTTACGAGACATCTTTCAAAAATATTTAAAAATATTACTCACTCCAAACTCTTCAATGACGATGTTTTTTTTTTTTTTTTTTCAAAGAAACATATGTGCTGCACATTTTAAAAACAATGATTTGACATATTATATTTAAAATTAAAAAGATTCCCATTCAGTCATTTTCATTTTAACCATTTTCTGTAATTATGTTAAACAACTTTATGTTTGTCTCATTACCAAACAATCATTTTAAATCTAATGAAAACTCATCAAGAGGAACGTAAAAACATGATAAACATGAAGAAAGTTTGTAAGTTACAAACCTGGTTCTAAATATTTTCCTTTGTGTTCGGCAGAACAAAGAACTACAAACCGGTTTGGAACCATTCGAGGATAAGTAAATGATGACAGAATTTTCATTTTTGGGTTTCCTTTAAGCAGCCTTTTTTATTTAAATATTTGATTTTCAGCATTTTTGCCTTTCTACAGATAGGACTCTTGCCTTTATTTTGATGGGATCCAGAATGGGAATGGGTCTATGGAAAAGGGGCAAGTGTGTGTGTGTGTGTGTGTGATGAACTCAAATGTATGTGAAATGCAGATGTGAATTAAGAAAAACTGGAGTGTGACTGAAGGGTTGAATATGGATGAGCAGATAAAGTACCTTGGGGCTGTCTTCACTCTTCTGCTTATTATATGAGAAAGAGGAGAAGGAAGATCTGCCTTCGGTGGATAAAGAACTTAACATGGCGGCTCGGGCCCGAGCGATGCTGCAGAGAGAATAAGAGAGAGAGTGAGTGAGTGCTTGCGGGCCGCCGGGTGTCTGACCCCGTCAGTAATGCGGCCCTCATGCTGCCGGTCAGTCTGAATCACACGCTCCTGCTGCTTAATGCAGTGCGTCCAACATTAGCACATCACACACACGCTACAGAGAACTGCCTTCTGCAAAAAGCACTTATTCTTGAACTTACTGTCGCCTGATCACTCTGAAGTTTTTTGGCTGGTATAAAAGCTATTTTCACAAAAAACTTGACATAAATGTCATTCTGTGCAGGCTATGCTTTGTGACAGAAAGAGTGAGAGAATAATAGTGTTCACGACTGAAATACACAGTTCAAACCACTGGTTTGATATCCAGAAACACGTCACATTCACGCTCGTATTTATAGTTGAGAAGGCGTCAGAGAAAGATTACGATACACCTTTTCTATATAAAATGCAACAAGACTTTTAAACACCATATCTATGAAATATTATTTTTTTTTAAAGAAAGCACATCAGCTATGTTTTTGCTCTTTTGTGTTTTTGTTATATTTATGAAGATGCTGTAATGTTATTTATTCTACCTGCGAGCGGGCGACTGTGGCCGGACCTGCACCAGGATGAAGCCCATGCTCTGCAGATACTGCACATACTGCTGCAGAAACATGCTGGAGATCTCCTGCAGCCACGGCTCCTCCTTCAGACGGCTCGGCAGCATGTCTGCAGAATCCGTGCTATAGCTGCGATCTCGACCGGACGCTGTAGAGTCACTAGAGCGATGCCGCTTCTGTAAGCCGAGAACGAGAGACAGTCAGAGGCAAAAACACACTGAATGGGTTAAATCCAAACTAACTTCACTACGCAGACAGACTTTTGACTGATCAGAATAAAGTCTGGTCCATATCGGATCCGTCTGTGTTTTTGTACGTGACATTTAGTATGGGTCAGTTTAAAATTCAGGTCCAGCGGTCAGAGAAAACACAGAGTACAGAGGTGCTCAGTGTGCTTGTGCTAACTTTATATAAATATAAATCCCACTTGCTTTGACATTTTGTTATCTAATGCATGACATTTTAAACGTGGTTCATGAGTCCAAACACTTTTTGTACATCACTCACCTCTATATCACCTCCATCAACAACAACATCGACTAACCAACAACCACATAATCATGATTAATCTGCTGCTACACTGACACACGTCTACTCATTATCATACCTGAAGTGATATTTAAGTGTTTATTTATTTTTTATATAAAATAGACAAAATTATTCAGAGATAAGAATAATCCTAATACTATTTAAATTGTATAATAATAATAATAACAACAAACAGTAAATAAATGTTTTGTCCTCACAACGGAATAATATAATCCACAGTTATGATTAATAAAATATTAATATTTTAACTAATTATAATTATTATTATTAAAATAATAATAAATAAATGCAATGAAAAATTATATTATAATACAATTTTAATTAATAATATTTATACTACACAAATAAATATAAAAACTCTAATAATGGTTAAATAAAAAAAATACAAATAAGAAACATCAAAATAAATAAAGACAATCGACTCTTGCACGACTCCACCGAGCAAGAACACTGACAAGTGACACTTGAGTATTGCTTTTTCCTTTCCTTACTTTTGTTCAGCTTGTTCTGATCTTTCTAGTCAATTGTACTCACTATGTACTTTCAAATATCTCTACTATTACTAATAACACTCTGAAATCATGCCCTGTACGTTGGAGGCAGGCCAATCCGAATAATCTAGTGCCTGTTCCTCCATCCTCTAATACTTTACTCTCTTAACCAAATGCTCTCTGCACCCTCTCTAATAATTTTACTTTTCCCACACCCCTTGCACAATTGGGTACTGGTACTAGTCTCCTTATCTCAGAGGCAACAGTTCATTAGAATCAAACGCAAATCACAAATCAGGTAACCAACTGGACCTCATCTACACATGCTATTGCTCCACTGAAAACACTTTAGTTACTTCACTGCATGCCTCAGACCACTTCCTCATCATTTCTAATCTCATACTAACTCTTGACACAGTACACACCCCTCCGCAGGTCACTTTTCTCCCCCCCTCATCTATCCTCAGTAGTTTCATCCTGACTTCCTTCACCCTCTCAGTTTTGACAAACAGTCTTCTCTTCTCTGTCCTCCTCCATCAATTCGTATAGCTGATGACAATTTTCTTCACAAATAAAAAAAGAACCATTGGTGACCAATTCCCCTCACCACAAACTGATGATAACTTTGTAATGTAAAATACAGACCGTTCTCCCCCTTCTCTCCACTCATGGAGATGGACTATACCAAACTTACCCTTTTCAATCATTCTACTACTTGTGCCCTTGATATTATCCCCACTCACCTCCTTCTGGCCATTTCTTCTTCAGTCACGCCTGCGCTTACTCACATTACTAACACCTCTCTTCACACTGGTACTGGTTCCCACAGCATTTAAGCAGGCTCGTGTAAACCCACTGCTTAAAAAACCTCTGTAAATACAGCACTTTTAGAAAACTACAGACTGGCATCCCTTCTTCCTTTCATTGCAAAGACACTTGAGCGAGTTTTGTTTAACCAACTCTTTGTGTTTCTTGCACAGAACAATCTTCTGGACAACGACCAGTTGGGCTTAAAAAGTGGCCACTTAATTGAGACTGCCCTGCTCTCGGTTACTGAAGCCCTGAGACTGGCAAGAGCATCTTCCAAATCCTCAGGACTCATCAAGCTGGATCTGTCTGCTGCTTTTAACCACCAGATCCAGGAACCGGTTATTCAGGGTGTCTTGGAGGGGTGCTGCTCCTAAGTAACAGCTTCTCGTTACTGGGGTTCCTCAAGGCTCAGTGCTTGGACCGCTTCTCTTCTCCACCTACATGTAGTCATTCAGAAGATTCATTCAGAAGATCTATTTAAACAAAGCACCATCACCTTCAGCTCAACTTGCTAAGACAGAACTGCTCGCGGTCTCAGCCAACCCATCACTTTATCACAACTTCTCTTCCAGGACAGTCAGGAACATTGTTGTGATCGATGCTCAGATACGCTTCATAGACCATATTGCTACAATAGCCTTATACAACATTAAGAAGAGTAAACCCTTCCTGTCAGAGCAAGCCACACAGCTCCCTGTCCAAGCTTTTGTTCTCTCCAGACTGGACTTTTGTAATGCTCTCTTGGCAGGCCTTCCTGCATGTACTACCAAGCATCTGACACTGATCAAGAATTTAGCAGTGAAAGTGGTATTTAATGAGCCAAAAAAAGCTCACATTACTCCTCACTTCATCAGGTTACACTAGCTACTAAATTCAAGGTACTGATGTGTTTGCCTACAAAACAACAACTGGCGCGCACCAATATGCATAAACTCGCTACTAAACTTGTGCTCTGCAAGTGAACAACACCTTTTTATGCCATCCCAAAGAGGTACCAAATCACTCTTACTCAGCTTTTCCTGGACTATCTCCAGCTGGTGGAATAACCTCCTGATCTCAATTCAAACACCTGAGTCTTTTTCAAAAAACACCTGAGACATTTTCAAAAAAACACATCTTTTTTGTCAGCACCTGACCCACTAATACTAGCACTTACCTATTCTATTCTATTCTATTCTATTCTATTCTATTCTATTCTATTCTATTCTATTCTATTCTATTCTATATGTGTGTGTGTGTGTGTTGTGCTATTACTAACTGACTTTTCAAAGCACTTGATTATTGTTGGTCGGATTGCTTTCATTGTTCTCCCCATTTTTAAGTCGATTTGGATAAAAGTGTCTGCTAATTAATTTAATGTAAATTTAAAGGTATTTTTAATTTTTTTTTTTAAAAAGAAATCTTATGCACTCACAATAGAATTATATGCTTCATGCCTATGGTTATCATTTTGTAGAAATGAGTTTACTGCAGTGTAAACCAGCAGGATGAGGAAGAGTAAGACGAAGAGAGACAGACCTTCATCTGCGGCTGAGGCAGCTGTTCCTCTTGAATCTGTTTCCGGAAGACTGGGTCGAAGAGCAGTGGAGTGGCGCAGTAATGGACCAGCCGAGACGACTGCTTCAGTGTGTCCAGATCCGCCACCTGAACACATGGAGAGAGCATTTCCAGACTTACACAGGGAGTCCTTCGTTTGCTGTAACGGCTACCGTTTTATAAATGTGAAGAGTGTAACGTTTTCAGAACACTTTCCATCCCAGTTTAATATGCAAATTTTATCCTAAAATAGCCTTTCAGGGCACACAACCTGTTCAACACATCGACTCAACTCAAAAAATGGAGTTTATCGGTCAAGTGTATACAAAGTTCAAAAGTTTGGGGCCAGTACGATTTTTTAGTGTTTTCAGTGAAAGAAGTCTCTTCTGCTAACTAATGGCTAGATTTACTAAACAGGACAAATCAGTGTTAGATTGAAGTTCCATCAAAGCTAAATTTACAGTAACTTTACTCCAGTCTTCAGTGTCAAAAGAATATAATTTATTTGAAATATAATTCTTTTGACAATATTATAAATGTCTTTACTGTCACGTTTGATCAATTTAATCCACACTCACTGATTAAAGCGGATTCCTTTCTTTCAACATCAAAAAAAAAAATCCCCAAACTTTTGCACGGTAGTGTACTTACAGTAGTAGTGACCTGCACAATATGGATTGTAACCTGCAGTATAATAAAAACACATTTGTGTGGATCTCAGGGGTGTGGATTCAGGAGAAGTGCGATCACAGGAAATGACAGAGACATCTCACACACTACAGCATCTCCTAATGTCCTCGCCACATCTCATTAAACCCAAGCGGGCCGAACACACATGGATGTGTGTGTGTAAGGCAAAGGATCCGTGTGCACTGGCATGAATCTGGACCTGATGAGCCACTGGGAAAATCATGCTCTGAGAGTGTGATGAAAAATCCCCATCACACATTATCAGACACACACAGAGTCTGTGCGCAGGGTGTACTCGTGCTGCTGAGTCTGCTGAGTGAACTCACGGAGATGGGCATGTTAGACTGAGCTGAGCGCTGCTGCCACGTCACAAACAGATTCTCAATCTTCATCTGTCTCTCCAGCTCTGCAACACACAAGAAACATCTCTGAATAAATCACACACCGGTTCACAATGACAATTCTGACACGTCTTTCTTTCTTGTTTTGTTTGTACTTTTATACACTTTATTTGTACACTTCCATTCGTACTTAAATGTTTTTGATTCATAATTCTCTTTTCAGATTTTTTCATACAGTTTTTTTAATGTTTTCTTTCATTACTGTTACTTTAGCATTTTCATTTCTTTCTTGTGACCCTGGACCACAAAACCAGTCTGGGGTATATTTGTAGCAATAGCCAAAAATACATTGTATGGGTCAAAATTATTGATTTTTCTTTTTTGCCAAAAATCCTTAGGATAGTAAGTAAAGATGATATTTAGTCAATTTCTTACTGAAAATATATTAAAACTTAATTTTTGATTAGTAATATGCATTGCTAAGACAACTGGACAACTTTAAAGTTAATTTTCTCAGCATTTAGATTTATCTGTACCCTCAGAGTCCAGATTTTCATATAGTTGTATCTCGGTCAGATATTGCCCTATCCACCCAAAGCTTATTTATTCAGCTTTCAGATCATGTATAAATCTTCATTTCGGAAAACTAACACTTACAACTGGTTTTGTTGTCCAGGGTCACATATGTATCAATTTAATTTCTTATTTCTAATTAAATACTCTTTTAAATACATTTTTTTCTTTGTTTGTCTTTCCTTTCGTTTCTTATACTGCTGCTTTTGTTGTTTTCTTAATTAAAAATGTTCCCTTTGTTCATAGTTTCATTTGCATTTTTTTGCATTTTTATAATTTTTTTCAAACATTCTAAATATAAAAACATTCCTCTGTTTTGTTTTATTATTTTTTATTCTTTAATTTTCAAAGTTTGTATTTACATTTGTGCATACTTCTCTTTTCATCCTTTAAACGCTTTTCTTTCATACTTTTATATTTTAAAGTTTTTATATATTTCATATTTTAATCTTTTTTTCTTTTGCTCATATATTTTTATAATTTTCTTCACATGTGTGTTTATATATATATATATATATATTTTTTTTTTTTTCTCTACTGTTTTTATTTTCTTTTGCTTGTTTGTTTATTTCTTGACTCATCAAAAGTGCACTCTCTGTGATGGAGGATGCGAGTTGCGAGTGTGTACCTCTGCGTTCAGCAGCTTTGACCTCCAGCAGCTGGGTTCCATGACGAGCGACTATATCGGGCCCGTCCTGACTGGACAGGGGCCTCACGGTGTTCACGTCTCTCAGAGCTTCATCAAAGGGCACGAGCTCTCCGGGGAAGGCTAGAGGAGGAAGGACACGAGCAGAGCTGCCTATCCGACCCTGATCCTTACTCGCGGCCGGAGGAACCGGACTCCTCAACAGAGCGTCCGCCTCGATCGTGGAGCTCAGGAATGGATTGGGCTCCTGCTAACAAGCAGAAACATACATGAGACAGATCAGCGAATAAGAAGGGAAACAAATTATATTTTATCAACACATGACTATCAAGAAAAAAGGAAATAAATATGAAAAAGAAAATTATGATGCAAACTAAAAAGTCTACACAAAAGTACCAATACAAAAAAAAAAAAAAACCTTTCTCTCTCTCTCTCTCTCTCTATATATATATATATGTGTGTGTGTGTGTGTATAATAAAAATAATTTGAAAATACAAAGAAAGCAATAAAAAAATGCAAGTACAAATGAACAAAAAGAAAACAAAAAGTATAAACAAAGAAATAAATAAAATTAAGAATTAAGAAAGAAAGAAAGATCACCAAAAACAATAGAAATATATACAAAAAATGATATATAGTAACAAAGTTAAGAAAAAAGCAAATAAAATTAAGAGAAAGCACAAACGGAAGGATGAAGTATAGAAAGAAACAAAGATCATCAATTGATGAATCACAGACTGAAAAAGCAGCAGAATTGGCTCTGCGTGAGGCTATGGTCATGTTCTCCAGGCCTCTTCATTTGATTTCAAAGCTTATCTTATCATCCTTCACAATGTCACTCACAGATTCTGAGATTCATCAGCGTTAAACTCACTGACACACAGAGATCACGCCAGCATGATTAACAATTAACACTCAGAGCAGAAATACAAAACCCCATCAGAGCACAACTTCTTCTGAAGACCTTGCCCTCTTCTTGTGAAAACTTTTGGATGAGTTAGAGTTTGGAAGACTAGTTAAAGTCCTCCAGGGCGAGTTGGAGGCTTTTCTAAAAGAAGCTGGAGCAGATGCCCATGTGGCCGATGGGCCAATAAGCCGGACTTAAGCGCCTGAACTCCGCCCCCTGGGACTCTGACAGATGATTGACGGTTAGGGCAAATTTTCTGCTATGTTAGATTCGCCTTCTGTTAGCATTCATTAAGAGAACAGATTAAAAGTGTGGAGCCACTGATGAGGAAATAAAAGAGTTCTGGCCTCCACTTTCTAAATGTAGATGCTCAGGTTTTTTGTGCTTTTGTGTGTGTGTGTGTGTGTGTGTGTGTGTGTGTGTTTAACTAAACAAATTTTGCAACTTTGAGAAACTGCTTAAATATCAAATGTCCAATAATAAGAAAAAAGCTCATTTTAAAATCTATACCATTTTCACTCTTAATTAGAAAGTGAAATTAAAGCCCGCAGTAACACTGCAGAACTGACCTTTGTGATATCGCAATGTATTTTTAATCTACTGAAAACTTAAATTAAGCAGCAATTCTCATTCAAAACTCATTCAACTGAAGAGAGAGAATGGTCTTATTTGAAAGTGTTCCTAATGTTCACTATGATACTCTTAAAATACCACTTTTACCAAAATACAAGACAATACCACTGCATCTCAATCACACACACAGCTCAAAGATCATTATACAATTTTATTAGCAACACCGCATACTGAACATCCTTCCTCAGGCTTACAAAAATGCTTTTTGTAACTTTGGACGTTACCTATTTGATTTGATTTACTCAGCAGCCAAAGGTTTCTATTAATATTGGGCCATTTCTCACGGGTGACCTTTCCACTGCCTGTACTTGATATTGCTTTCGACTCTCGCCTGTTTAGTAAAAGAAAAATACCATCAGTGCTGCTTTGATGTTC
>JAUMHP010000048.1:1335803-1350006 GCA_032361065.1 Enteromius trimaculatus | reverse complement strand
CTAAAGGATCTGAAAGGAAAATTCAGCTTTGATATCACAGGAATAAATTATATTTTACAGTTTATTAAAATAGAAACTCATTATTTTACATTCATATTCTACATTATTTTTTTTTTTCCCTATGTTTTGATCAAATAAATACAGCCTTGGTGTCCATAAAAATCTTCTTTAAAAACTATGTTAGTGCTCACTGTATTTCTTCATTCAGTTGGACAAAGGATGCACTTACCAGCACCAGAGTTTGGAGGCAGGAGCTGCAGAGCGAGGATCCCCTGCCTGACCATACTGACCAGCCCCACATCAGCCGTCACCATGGAAACCCCTGGCTTCCTCTGAGACACTTCCTCCACCGCATCGTTAGAGAAGGACTGATAGACAGATCCACTGAACTGAAGAACAAACAAACATACAGACATATTTTCAGACATGTCTCTTTTGTTTACCAAGGCTGCATTTACTTGATCACTACAGTAAAAGCAGTGCTTACAATGTAGAATATTATATATACACATACATTTTACAAATCTAATTTATTTCTGTCACATGCAGCTGAATTTCCAGCATCATTACACCAGTCTTCAGAGTCACATGATCCTTCAGAATTCATTCTAATATGATTATTTGATGCTCAAGAAACATTTCTGATTATGATGTTGAAATATCTGTCTGATGATAATGTAGAAAACAGCTGTGCGTCTTTGAAATATTTTTATCACTTCTTAAACAGTTATTTTTCTATTTTTTATATAATTTAATAGAAATATTTTATTAAAACATCATAAATGGTTTTACTGTCGATTTAATAAATTCTTGAATCTTATTGAACTCAAAGTTTAAACAGCAGTATATGGCAAAACAGAATAAAATGATTATGGAAACAAATCATAATAACCTATGAACATTAACTGAGCAACTATACATGACAGGTTGTGCCGAATCATTGCACGGTATCACTAAACATCGGTGTCTTTTGCTGTTGCTCTCCTCTAGTGGCTGTGCATTGCAGTGATTTTATCATGGTTGAGTAGTTCATTTTCTGAACCATGATAAAATGCTGTCATCTTTTACTCATCATTGTTTCAAACCTTTACGAATTTCATTTATTCTTCAAAACAGCCACTTTTTAAGTAACTCATACAGGTTTGGAACAAGTGGTGAATGATGCCAGAAGTTTCATAATTAGGTGAACTATCCCGTTAATTTGAGTAAAATCACTGTATTGCATCGCAATGTGGCGTCTTTCTGGGTATAGATTTACTGCGAGTATAAAAACCACAAGCGAGCTGCTCTTGCCTGATTGTGCTGCTGCTGGAGGATGTCAGCGATGCTGCTCTCCACGGCTCTCAGCTGCTGATAGATCTGATGCAAGAACTGCTCCAAATCCATACAGTCCAGCTGACAGCCCTGAACCAACACCTGACGACAGAGTCATGGTCAGAAACAACAAAACGGCCAGCTAACGCACAGTTAGAGACTCACAAAGACCTGAGATCCAGACCTGATGAGAACTAAGGCCAATGATGGAGGAATATGCCAGGATAGTGATGAAGATCTCTGGCTGGAAAACGTGATCAGTTCCTGGGATTTTAAAGGGTTTTGCCAAACCAATCAAGCACCGAGACAGAGCGTGGAAGACTTCATCAAAGATCATCTCGCCTGTGCTGTCATCCTGAAAACAGACAGCACATGACTTTAACTCTTCAAAGAGTTTATTCCATTTACAACAAGGGCTACAAATATATATTTCACTAAATCACTTAGGTGTGCTTCTCATAGCAAAGACGTCATATTTCATAGAGGGTGGGATTCATTTTTGACATATACATATATATATATATATATATATAGGTTTTAAATCAGTGCTGTCAAACGATTAATCGCGGTTAATCACATTCATGATAAAAGTTTTTTGTTGACTTTATGTGTATACGAAAAATGTGTATGTTTATGCATTAAATATATTAATATATAATATAAAATATAAGAATATATCATGTATAAACGTAAATATTTACAAAATATATACTGTGTGTGTGTGTGATATAATAATAAATAATACATAATAAATATACACAGAACATATATATAATGCAAACAAAAAAATCTGTAACAGAGTAATTATAAATTGCAGTATTAAGACAAATTAATGAAATGGTTAGGGTTAGGATTATTAATTGTTATTCTGATAGTAAGTACATGTAACGTCTAACAAGAACACCTTCAAATAAAGGGAAGCACTTTATTTTACAGTCCTGTTCTTCATGTACATACTACCTATTTATTATGGGAATTATAATAACTAGGTAATAACCCATGTAGTTATTAGGTATGACCAGGTGCAACCACATAAAGTGTTACCAAAACAAGTCAGTTAATGTGATGATGATGATGATGACAGTCTCTTACCACGATCCCGGTGGACGGGCTCAGGTCCAGCTCGATGATGAAGCGGTACCTGCGTGCCAGGAAAGTGACTCGTGTGGAGGGAACCAGCAGACACGGGCTGGTCGAGGGAGGAGAATCGGGCTGCCATCCTTTCGGGAGGACGCTCAAAACATCCAGCTCGTTCTCTGACTTCAGCTGATGGACACACACAGAGACAGAGAGATTCTCACGGGATATGATGGGATACAGTGTCATGTGATCCCCCAAGATCTGATTTGATCTGACTGATGTGATTCAGCACAAAAACTGAACAACAGAATTGCTGCTGTCCCAGTACAGGCCTTCGAGCTAAAGAAGGAAGACATCTATATACGATAATCAAACAAAGAAAGTATATATTAAAGGATTATTAATCTTCTGTCATTTGGAGGTTTAAGGATTATTACATATTAATCATGGCTGCTTGTACAATTAACAAAAGTGACAATAAAAATACAAAATAAAAAGAGAGTAAATATTCTATAAAATATGTCACTTTCTGACATAAAAAATATAAATGTGCATTAGCATTTAACTGAGGTCAGTAAGATTGGTTTTCTTTAAATAAACTAATATTTTTATTCAGCAAAGATGCATTAAATTGATCAAAAGTGATGGAAAAGACACTTATAGTAACTTTCTACTTTCCACAAAAATATAATAAAAAAATAATTACTTAAGAATATTAAAATTATTTCTGAAGGATCAAGTGACACTGAAGACTGGATTAATGATGCTGAGCTAAAAATAATAATTTAACAATATATTCACAAAGTAACCTTAAATATTACTGTATTTTAGATCACATAAATGCAGCCTTAATGCATAGAAGAGGCTTTGTTTAAAGACCTGCCAACCTTAAACTTTTGGACAACACCTCATCTGAATAAAATCACCCTTTTCTTTAAATATTCACACTCATTGTCATTGCAATAGTCAATTATGGAATCAAACCAAACTTGGTCTCTCTCACCAGCGCAGACAGAGGACTGGGCCGAACGACCTGATTGAGCCGGCTGAGGAACCAGGAAAGACGCACATTGCGTGATATCCTGTACTCCTCCTTCATCAGCAGGTACACCTGCTCAGCCTCATCCACCTTCAAAGAGAAAAGCACCAGAAAACACCCAGCAAACAGCATTTAACATGAGAACAATCATTTGCATGTCAATGTAAGAGCAAATTCATGGATTAAAAGCTGTTTTTTGGTTCTTGAAATGAATTATAAACAACTTTTTGACAGATACATGCACAACATTATTCCGTATGATGTTAAATGTGTTGTAGTTATGCTGTAAAGTGTATGTTCACCATATAACTTCAGTTTCGCATATAAGACAATAACACATAAAGGTGCTTTAGCATGTTTACAAATACACAGGCTAAAGAGACTAAATTCTAAGTTTGTTTGCATTTAAATTAATACTGGCCCAGGGGGTGTCATCTAACAAATAACATATTACATTATATTCAGTTCCTATCTGGTTATGGTTTTAGTGGCACTAGCTACTAGCTACTTGCATTTACCATCTGAAAATGCTGTTGAATTCTTATTCATTCATCTGATTTAGCTACATGCATTGGGTCCACATGTATTTTTATGCAGTGTATGAAAAGCATGTTGTTGTTTTTGTTGAGTAGTCTGAGGGAGGGGCTGCAGACACATGACAGAACTGCATTAAACTGATTTACTTCCAACCTCCGCCTAAAACCTCTCCCAAATATCACTTATTTAGTTAACAGGTTAGAAAAGGCATTCGGTGCAAGAATAACAGAATAAAAGTCTCACATTGTTCCTAAAAATCAATGTTTTTTTCTGTTGCTCTGTTTATTTGCTGTTACTTAAGCAGTAAACAATTCCGAAGGAACTGAATAAAACAAACAAACTCAGTCCAAACAAGAGTTTAGTGTACCTCATTGTCCTGTCTGTCTGCCATGCCGTGCTTCTCATTACTGGCAGGTTGATTTTGAGCGAGTTTTAAAGGGTTTATGTCAATATCTGTAAACTGCAGTTCATCTGACTGCAGCTGCTTCACTTCCCGTTCACGAATTCAAAATAAAAGCCCTCATGCACTTTTATGAATACGCAGAGAAACTTGCGTGTTCACATTCATTATAATGTAATATTTTTTTATGTAAGTCTAACTTATTAAAAGTTACATTTTGAGAGAAAAGCTAGATTTCAAATGTATTTATTTGTAATAAAAACATGTTTACATGGAACTTTGTTTAGTTCCATGTGCTAAGTATTTTGAACGTCCTCTTTGCACAGCAGATCAACAGGAAATATAAAAAGTAGTCTTAGTCTACGTTTTGTATCTGATAATTAAATTCCAACAAACAAACTACAATACGTTTCTCAAAATTATGTGGCGTTTCTATTTAAAACTATGTATTAAACAATTTAGGAACCATTCTCTCGGGCACGTTTGACAGCCGGACTCTTTTTGCTGCTGCAAGTGTTTGTTTACTTCCGCTTTATTGTGGCGTTTGGACAGTAGCTTTGAAATGCAGGTAAATTGTTAAGTAGTTAAGTTCAAGTTTATTTTTTTACAGCTGTTTCACATTTCTTAAAACGTTTACAATTAATGACGCAAGCACGCATGCAGTTTGCGAAATAGACCGTTTTTGTGGTTGATTGTGCCTGTGTATAGAAGGCTGCCATGCTAACTGTCGGGCTAAGTTATACACTGCAGTAAAAACATTTATTATTGTTTTATTGGTGGTGTGTTTGTGTTTTATTTCGATAGCAGCGGGAGGAGAAGCAGCTGGAGGCGTCTCTGGAGTCTCTGCTCTCTCGCGTGGCTCATCTGAAAGGTTCCCTGCAGAGTTTCATCTTAAAACTGGAAAACGAGCATGACAGACTCACATGGTGAGTGAGAGCTACGGATCATTTCTGAAAAACTCACAGTGGATCTGTCACTATATTGACGCGGATGTTTTGAATTCAGGCCCTCAGTGCTGGATAATTTCGCCCTTCTGTCTGGGCAGCTGAACACCATCAACAAAGTGTTAAAAAACGAGAAGACCCCATCCTACAGGTCCCAGGTCATCATCCCCCTGCTGCTGTCTCCTGATCGAGATGAAGACCTGGTGGTGAGCGTATTCACCAAGTCACTCTGCTTATTACAGCTTAACTGGCTTCTTAAGATGCTTTTTTTCTGTTACAGAAACTAACAGAGCAGCGGGTGCCCGTGTTCAGCCATGAGATTGTGCCGGATCATCTCAGGACCAAACCTGACCCCGAGGTGGAGGAACAGGAGAAACACCTGAGCGCTGAAGCGGCACGGATCGGACCTGAAGTAGCTCAGGTAAACAATCAAATCCCTGTTTTCAGAAGACAATGGTGTAGTCTTCCGATTGTTGTTGTTTTAAACAGATCGAATAAAAATAAGCGTAAACATTGTTTCTTAATGAAATTGTGTATTACGCATACATTAAATATGTATTCTTTATTTTTATAAGGTATTTTATGGTACTAAACAAAACAATTTACATGTATTAACTAGTTTTATGTAATTTATACATAAAATGCATATAATTTTGTTTTTATTATTATGTAGTGGGAAATGAATATAATGTATATGTATGAATGCACAGATACATATATGAGAGAAGACTGTGTCCTAGTTGTTGCTTATAAGAGTATTTCAATACATAATTACTGATTTTTATTTTATTTGCGGCTTTATTTTGTTTTATTTCTAAATCACACTTTTTTTTTGATCATGAAAATCAACTTAACAGTTTTTTTTAAGACCATTTGTTGTAAAAATGTCCAAATGTTTTTTTTTTTTTTTTAGTGTTCATATTGCAAATACTGTTAAAGTCATCATTCCAATAAAATAATTAAAAACTATTTTAAACCCTACACTTTTTTTTTTGTTTGTTTTTTATCCTTTAACACTGCTGTAAATATATTTGAGATGTGAAGTGTAGAAAGGATGGTTGTTGAATTCTGTTATCTTTTTAGAAACAGATCCAAACACTAAATAAACTTTGCTCGAGTCTTTTGGAAAAGCTGAATAATCCTCGTGACGACAGAGACTCGGAAACATCAGGTAATTTAACCTCCTAGTTTATATTTGCTGGTTTGTCATGTGTGTAAAGTCATTGATGTTGAATGGATGTTTCTCTTCAGCTTTGAGACAAAACAAGCCGTCCTTCAATCCTGCCGACACGAACGCTCTGGTGGCAGCAGTGGGGTTCGGAAAGGGACTCTCGAAATGCAGGCCACCCGGACCCGTCCCTCCTGGCCACCCTGGACAGCCGATGATGTCAACAGGTCCCACACTACAGCAGGTCACAATCGCTGGAGCCACGGGTCATCAGGCCGGCATGGGAGGACAGGTCACCCAGCAGCAGCCTGGACAACCTGGTACCACATTTAATGAACAAATTAATGCCCATAATCACCATTTATCTAGCTTATGCAATGCTTTAATTCTACACGTTCTATTTTAACAGGTAAAATGCCCAGCAACATCAAGACTAACATCAAGTCTGCATCCATGCATCCTTACAACCGATGAATTTTGTTAATAAATGCTGCATTTGGTGAAACGTTTGGAAAATGAAGCAAAGAAGCTCATTTGTTTTGTGCATTTTCAATAAACTAATTTGTTGAAATTATGTGTTATACATTTTCATTTTGTCACATCAGATTTCAGGATATCAAAAAAGTAAATTCAAACGAAGCACTGAGAAACACAATAGAGACTCTGCAGTGAAGGGAGCATTGCACTACTACTACGTAGAGTGGTCTGGTTCAGTCACTAGATGGCAATGTTGGCTTTGTATTAAATGTGTGTCGGAGGGCTAAGTACACTGCCATTCTAAAGTGGTATAACTAATACTTTAGTATATAACTAGCACCATAATTCATCAAGGATGCAATGAATTGATTAAAAGTGACAGTACAGATTTTCATAATGTTACCAAAGTTTCTTTTTTTGTTGTTTAAATTTAAAGTTTCTCAAGACATTTTAAGAGTTATTGACAATTGTGCACTTTTTTTTGTTTTTTATTCTTTCTTGCTGTTTTTCAATTCATGAATGCAGCGATGATTGCAGCTGAGCGTTAACTGTTCAGAGGCTCAATAATAAAAAATGACTACTGGGTGCCAATCAGTTTGCACTTCATGCACAATCATGCACTTTCAGATGCAAAGGAAAAACAGTTTCTTTGAGCCTCACTGACTGACAGCATCAGCTCTGATCCCTCGACATCACACACCTTCAGCATCACCTCACACAGCGCGGGTGTTTAATGCTAAATCTGCAAGTGAAAATGAAAGCGGTTTGGGACCCTTTTGAGTTCTTTGAGCCAATTAGCACATCAGGAGCATCAGCGGGTGATACATGAACCTTCTCAGAGGATTCCTAAATTTAATCACATTCCTAGATGTGCACATAAATTAGGTATAAAATTCCACTTCCCTTTTGTGTTCTGTGGGTGTTAATGAATACATAGGAGGAAATAATTGCTGAGAATGAACTGATTCGACTGTTACGTTTTTTTTCTCACCACTTCTGCAAATCTGCAAATATTTACTATTAAACATGGAATAACAAAAAATGTCAAAATATAGCAGTTTGCGATAGCAAGTATAGCAACTGCTAAATCTTTTATTTTGGTTGTTTGAAATGGACAGTGTCATTATTAAGAGACGTGATGGATGTAGATAAAGTCTGTCGTTTGCACTTCTGGTCCCCATGGCCGCCTATAGTATAGAACATCTTGATTTATATTATGTATTGATCCAGATGTATTGAATTTTTTTTTTTTTTTGGATCATTTCAAGTGCTCAAATTACCTTCAGTGGAATCATTTGGCCAAAAACACAAGATGAACTGTTAAAGGCAACAGAGATTTGCATTTAAACCCTGGTTCATCCATATAATGTTTGTGTTAATGGTGGATGTATAGCAGGAGAGAGACATTTGTCATACATTGTATATAGTGATTTACCTGGAATGGAGAGAAGGTCCCAGATGAGCAATAGAGACTAGAGCTGTGCACTCATTTGACTGCAGTAAACGCGCCTAGCAACCACTCATAACACCCTAGCAATCATGCAGAACACCACTGCATTTCATTATTACCATCACACCAATGCACTTAAAACTAATGGTGAATATAAACAGATGATGCTTGGACATTTTGTTTTAATTTAAATACAGCAATACTGAAAACGCAACTTTTGAAGCAGTTATGTATATAAAATAATAAGCTAAAAGAAATGTTTGTAGTGTGAGAACGGGAGCAGTTTAAATTGCACAACTAAAAATAAAACTACACTGTGAAGGTGGCAGTGGCACCGAAGTGCTTCTGAAGTGGCATTTAGGCATCTTTACACTTATAGACTGTTTAATGCTGTTGGCATAAATACATTTATATATAAACTGCACCTATCTAGTACTGACACACAGAGGCTGAGGTGGATCAGAACAGGCATTATTTGGTCTGGCCTTTATGTGCCATTTCTTCTCCATCTTTCTTAATTTGATTAATGCCATTCGCAATGCATCATGGGATTATAGCTCTTTGCCTCAATAAAGCTAGCTATTAAACACATAGTCTTATACCTTTGTCTTTTTTTTCTTTTTTTACATTTTTTCTTTCAGCTGGTATTGCTGTAGCTGGTTGAGTCAGTTCATGACTTATTGTCACCCCCTCGTCTGTATTATGTCACGCCCTGGTTTGTCTATAGTTCATTGTCTTTGGTTTCGTTTATGATTTCCTGTGTGTCCATTTATGGCCTTGTTCCTGTTCTGGTTTAGTTGATTGATTAACCCGTCCCACCTGTGTTCCTCAAATGTCCTGAATCTTTCCTAGTGTTTATAAGCCCTCTGTTTCTGTCCTGTGTGTGGATCATCAATGTTACTATGTTGGTTGTGTTAATGTGTCTCATGGTCTACATGAGTAATATTAAAGTGAAGTTTGAACCACCACGTTGGAGTCTTTGTCTTGTGTTAGATACACAACCCTGACAGAACGAACCACCAAACCAGACCGAAGAGGATGATCACCCCCGAGGAAATTCTTCATCGCCTCCTAAACAGACTGACTCCTTTTCCTGCTCTGCATGAGCAAAGGCCAGGAGGCCATCCTCCATTGCCTGGCTCGCGCCTCGCCCATCGGCGGATTACGCTTCCGAAACCTGCTCGATATGGTGTTCAATCAGTGCCAGCTCCCCAAAGGCGAATCCAGATCCCAGCGGGTTCCAGTCCGCATGGTCTGGGTCCGGAGCCAGATTTGTGGACCGAGATGCCAGCTCTAATCCTCGCGGATCCCGATCCGCAGTTTCCCGATCCAGTTTCAGAGTTATGACCTGGAGTGCCGTTCCCGAGTCGAGTTCCAGAGTCTCGGCCAGGAGAGCCAATCCCGATTCCAATCCCTAGTTTAGGGCCAGGAGTGCCGATTCCGATTCCAGCCCCCAGATCACAACCAGGAGTGCCAATATCGATCACAGTTCCACAGTCGCCTGAAGAGCGCCCCCTTGAGTTTGTGCCTGAAGAGCGTCCCCTTGAGCACGGGCCGCAAGAGCGCTTCTCAGGTTCCGGCCCTTCTCATAGACACCCACATGACCCGGGGCTACCATGACTACGATGAGCCACTCGGTGCCCCCCCTTCCTCACGGTGTATGTGTTCAGTTATGGCGTGAGGATGTGCCTTTCGGCGGGGGGTGTAATGTCACCCCCTTGTCTGTATTATGTTACGCCCTGGTTTGTCTATAGTTCTATGTCTTTGGTTTCGTTTATGATTTCCTGTGTGTCCATTTATGGTCTCGTTCCTGTTCTTGTTTAGTTGATTGATTAACCCGTCCAACCTGTGCTCCTCACCTGTCCTGAATCTTTCCTAGTGTTTATAAGCCCTCTGTTTCTGTCCTGTGTGTGGATCATCAAGGCTACTATGTTGGTTGTGTTAATGTGTCTCATGATCCATGTGAGTAATATTAAAGTGAAGTTAGAACTGCCACGTTGGAGTCTTTGCCTTGTGTTTGATGCACGACCCTGACACTTATAGTGCTTTAACAAAGATTTGTTTTTTTTAAACTTACAGGAAAAAAAATGAAAAACAAAAAAGCTTTCAGAACCAGAGCTTAGAAACTAGGAGGCATAAATACTATCTACACTCTCAGAAAAAAAGTAGAAAAGCTGCCACTGGGGCGGTACCTTTACAAAAGGTATGTTTGTACCTAAAGGGTCCATTTTGATACCTTAAAGGTAATTTTAGTACTTAAAGTGTACATATTTGAACCTAATAGGTACAAAACTGTACCTTTTGAAAATGTACCACCCCAGTGACAGCTTTTTTACTTTTATTTCTAAAAGAGTGTACTGTGAGGTTAAGTTGTATATATATATATATATATATATATATATATAGACTGCATATGGGCAAACACCACTTAAGAATATGTTTAAAAAAATAGGAAATAATAATAATAAATAAGTAAAATGATATGTAAACAAATTATTTGTTATTTATGTGTTTATTATGGCCACTAAATAATAATAATAATAATAATAAAGATTTGAGAAGAATTGTGAGATTTAAATTGTAAAAATACAATTCTGTGGAAGCTCACAATTCTCACAGTTTCTTAAAACTACAAAAAAAATGTGAATTGCGAGATAGAAAGTTATGCAGTTACCTTTTAATTATGTTTTCAAGGTTAGTTTGTTGTGCTTGCCATTGAAAGACTCTATCATCAGTGATTTAAAAATGAAGTTCACAGATTTGGGAGCGTGAGTCTTGCTGTCATATTGCAGGGCATTTCCCAGCGTTCAGCCTGCTGGGTGATGTTTTCCTCACAGAGGAACTGAATGTGACAGCAGCCTCCTGCCTTGAGTCTCAGACACAGTTCTTCTGAAAACTCCACTGTTTACAGAGAACCATAGAGCTCGCGAGATCTACACACAGAAAAAAACCCTCACATCAGTGAGCTGAGACGGAAATAACAACAAACACTGACCCCTGTAACCCCGAGAACACACACTTAAATAACTTATCAAACAAATCAACTTAACCTGACCCTCCAAAGCGGCGGAATGTGTCAGAAAACTGCAAAACTGCGCATCAAACAGCCTTTTTGTTCTGCCAAACGCACTTTTAATCCTTCAAAACAGTGATAATTGTTTGACAAGAAAGACAGAATAGACACAGGTCTGGATGAGCAGGACTCTGACAATCTGCCATCGGCTTTGAAGGATATTGAGATTGTATCCGCGTCCCACACGCCCTTCGCTCGCGCGCTCTGTTTGGAGATCTGTGTTTCAAAGAGATAAGTTTGCTGTTTGTCTCGAGGCGCTGTTTTCAAAGATGCGCAAACGCGCGTCTGATTCATTAACACGAGCCGCTTTAGGCGCTTCTCACAAAGCAGCGCTGTTTAACTTCCAACACCCACATCGCGAAAGTTCAGCTGGCAGCGTTTCCGCGATTGTCGACGCGTTCTGTGCTTTGATCCGCAAACAAGCGAATAGCGCGAGGCTCTTTTTTGGGGGAAAGTTGGTGATCAGACGCGCCTGGCGGACGCAAACGGGACACTGTTACGAATTAAGCAGAAAATCAACACCGACATCTAACCTGATCTCTATTCACTCTCTATCTCCGCTCACGCGAGCCATTACGGAGGAACTTTACGCTCCTGCTTTGATGGCGCTGATATCCCCGCAGCCACGCGCGATCCGCGACCCTCATCCGGCGTGTCAATACGATAAAGCCCTGGCGCAGAACGCTCGATACAGACGCGCGGCGCGTCCTCCTCCCTCTCCGCTCCGTAATCCCCGAGCAGCGCTGCGTTAATTCCTGCCCTGTAGACCTGAGAGCTGTTCCCCTTCCCATCCGCCCCTGCGGCGAGCTCGTGAGGATGAGGACGATGCGTGTGCATTGTACTGGCATTGATACGCTACATCACACGTGCATTATGCAGAACGCGCATGTTGTTTTTACAGGACAAGCGCATCAGAAAAGCCTCATTCTGTTTGTTTTGCCTCATGCTCCATTTACAGCAGATGGGTTTAGGGGTGTCATTTCAAAACTTTTGGGAAAAATAGGCTACACTACATTTCTGGCATCTTTATGTTGATTTAAATGAAAAAGTGCGTTTTGTGAGTCGCATTATGATTTTATGGTGTGATTGTATGTGTAAAGGCCTATTTTCGTTTACTTACAGCGAGATACAGTAGCCTATGTGGGTCAAACTGGTTCCTGCACTTTTGATTTTTTTGACATCATGTTTTTGTTTTGTTTGATCAGTGTTTCAGTTAAAGGAAACACATAATGACACAAGAGTTTGAAAGAAAAATAAAATCATATTTCTTTCAGTTGTGTTTTTCTCATAATTTGAGAGTGAATATTCAGAAGAAACCCTTTCATAGTATAATTGATCCGTACAAAGGTCATTAGGCTTACCAATGGTTAAATATTAATGTGTAAATATAACAGATGAAATATGCTGATCATGTTTTAATGCGTTAGGTAGGCCTATAATTTATGTGATTATGATTTCAAGTAAAGGCCATTAAAAAACCTCGCTACGTACATGTTATGCATGTAATATATTTTTGAAAGCCACTTTTTTCAAATTTACGGTATTTACCCATTTTTGTTGAATTACTGTATATTTAGTGTTTTTTCCTGTGTTTTGAAGCTGTCTGATTCACTTAAAGGTTCTGCTCTGAATCCAGTTTCTGAACAAGGTCCCGCTCCTGGCGAGTGAAAAATGGACTACAGAGATACTCTAAATGGTGGCCATCAATAAAGGAGCAGCGTGTTGCTTTGCATTCATCTTCCCCCCTTCATTTGTTTCCCAGACTTCAGTCCCTCGGCTGCTGACCTTTGAGAGAGACGCTCCTGAAGCAGCAGATAGAGCGCGTGTGTTTATGAAGTGCAGGTGGAAAACAATAGACTGAAGCAGCACGTTTAACCATCTCACACGCCGGAGGAAAACCTGAGGGTCATTCTCAGGAAAACGTTGCCATTTGGTCCTTGAAACTTGAATTGTTTTGGCATTTTATCATTTCATTTGAAAAGGTTACTCATAGCGCTCAGCATATGTAGCTGGAAGTGTTTGGCTAAAATACAGCCTAGAGCACAATGTGCATGAAAAAAATCACAAAATGAGCATATTATTTTTAATATTAGGCTATTTAAAGAAGTACTGAACTAAACATGCAAACTGGATTATATCTTATCGAAAAATTGGTTCTGTTTCTTAAGAACGAGTGTTTTACATTTTTGCAGGTTTTTAAACGTGTTCTGCAATGTTCAATGTTTCTTAGCTGCATTTCAAAATCTAGACACATTTTGCTTTCAGTCAACATCAACTAAAAATATATTTTGGTCACATTTGCAACCTCTGAGGGAAAAAAACCTCATTCTGCATACATCAGCACAAAATCAGCCAGGTTCATCTGAGAAAAATACATGATCTTTTCCTTCTTTGGCAACATTTTAAAATAAGGTGTCATTAAATGAATTAATGTAATAATTAATATTAATGATCAATGAACAATACATTTATTACACCATTTAGTCATTTTTGTTAATGTTAGTTAATAAAAAAAATGCAGTAATTCAGCAAAGTAATTCATTGTTTGCTTGTGTTAACTAGCTAATGTTAACCAACAGACTTAATTTAATAATGCATTAGTTAATGCTGAAATTAACATTAACTAATGCAGTTAACTGAACCTTATTGTAAAGTTTAATGCTTCTTACAGAAGTTATTAGAAATATTTCACAGTATTTCCAGTTCAAACAGTAGAAAATG
>JAUMHP010000048.1:1321309-1333065 GCA_032361065.1 Enteromius trimaculatus | reverse complement strand
TATATATTTTATAAAGGTGTTGTTATTATTATAATACATTTTTATTATAACAATAATTTATTTATTTGAATAGTTTATTTTCATTTTATTTTTTATTTGAAAAAAACTTTAACATTACTCAGAAAGAGCACATTTAAGTTACTTGAGAATCAAATCAGCATATGAGCATAATTTCTGAAGGATGATGTGAAGACTGGAATATTGTTTTTCAATTTGAATAGATTTTAAAATGTAACATAAAAAAGAAATATTACTGTTTTAGTGTGTTAATGTGTTTTGGTCGATGTAGCCAGAGTAAGATGTGAATTATTTCAGGAAAAAAAACAACTTTATTTTCTACAAAGTCAAAAACCCTTTGTCAAATTCAAACATTGTCAGTAATTTAGCTGGCAGTGCAGGTTTCTTTCAGTCTGAAATGATTATATCCTCAGAAAACAGGAATCAGCGTGTAAGAGCTCTGTGTGTGATGCCTGTCATTTATACTGACACGCACAGATACTAAAGAATAAAAGAAGAATCAGTGAAGGACACTGAGAAAGAAACCCAGAATCCAGCACTGATCTCACAGACAGCTCTTCAGACATTAACACTGCATTTCTCTGTTCCTCCATCAAACCCAGTGAAAGAACACTAGAAATCTCCTAACACTGCTGGTGAATGCACGCTGAAAACCAACAACACACACAACATCAAACGTCGTCTCTGTAATTCGCGTGCCACTAATGCTTTCTGTTTCTCTATTTAACGTAAAGCGGCCCTCAAAATATACACTTCAGTCACAATTAAACATGCATGAATGTCATTGCATGAGATAAAACATCAAAGCAAATGTTATTCATTTTAAGGAAAGACACTGTACAAGCTAAATGAGCTGTGCCACTTTGATTGTGGTGAACGTAACGCAGTGACATTTAGATATTTATAATTGTCACTTAAGTGTCTGAATAATTCTGGAGCAAATGTGCATGTGTGATGTGTTAAATTAGCTGATACATGTGCTCCTGCGAACATCATTTTATACTGATGCAATCATTTGCTACAGGATCACACATCACCTGACTAATTAATATCAATAGATAAGGATTAATGTAGATAAAATGCTATTAAATACTTTTATAGAGACTGTATCCGCACTTCTAATATCTAACAGATAAAATGTTTAGAATTTGCATTCATTATGTAAATCATTTTTAAAAAATGATTTTGAAAGTCACCAAGGTAGCATTAATTTGCTCAAAACAAATATGCAGTAAAACTGCTAAATATTATTACAATATAAAATAATGATTTTCTAAGTAAATTTACTTAAAAATGTAATTTAATTCTGTGATCAAAGCTGAATTTTCAGCTTCATCATTCTAATGTACCGATTTGCCGCTCAACAAACATTTCTGATTATCATCAATGATAAGAGGTTGCAGTTTAATGTTTTTGTGGACTGTTTTTGTTTTTAAAGACTTTAATGAAAAGTAAGCAAAAAAAGATAGCAGTATATAAATAAAAAACTACTGTTGTCAAACGATTAACAGTTTTTGTTTGCATGACGTATGAATGTGCTCTGTGTATATTTATTATGTATATAAACACTCACACAGAGTATATATTTAGAAAATATTTACATCTATATTCATATAATTTATATTATAAATATAGTATATATATATAAACAACATTTGTGTATTTATATATGCATAGTCTACTAAATATACACAGCACACAAAGGCTACGTATGTAAACAAAAACTTATTTAGGATGCAATTAACTCTTTACTTTTACTTTTGAAAGTGCATCCTCAATGTACCATTATATTTTGAACATAAATATATTTTATTAGCCTATAAATTTTTAAAATGTAAAATGGAAATGTATTGCATCTCAAAACTAATGCTATGATTTCTTCAGTTTTGCATTAAATGTGTTTTGTAGCCATTCTGTCTGTGCATCACAGTCAAGCCCACAATTCTCCCCCATAAAAAAACAAAAAAAAGGCAGGACGGGATTTGCATACATCCGTGCTCTTCTCCCGAACATGTTTGATCTCATTAACATACGGCCGGCGAAGCGCGGCAGAACGGAAGCGGGACAGAGACGCTGACCGGCCTCCCCCCTCCCCTCGCTCTCTCGTCCTCGTCTCGGCTCGCTGTCAAGGCCATTAGCTCGGCAGGAACCTGATCTGAGCAATGTGCTTGGATTGCTGTCCCGAGTCCACACTCCGCTCCCCGCGTGTCTGTCGTATTGATTTTCCCCTTTACCACACGGCTTGTCGCTGTGAATTTTCTCGGCGCGCCAAGTTGCCAGCAGCGCCCCTCCCTTCCCGAATGCGCAGGATGTCCTCCCACGAGTGTTTTACCATGGGCGTGCGCGGCTGTATTTTTAGTGCCGAGTGTTTTTGCACGCCGCCCTTGGGGGAATAATCAGGGTCAGGTGACTTTGGGGCACGGCGAGGGGCCATACATTTGCAGCCGGTGTCACCTGTTCCCGTCAGCGGGGCGCGTGGCTGCAGGTGCCGGGCCGATCTGATTGGATGTGATGGGCTCAGACAGACGCGGGGCCGCTCTCGTGTCCACATCTCGCTGGGCAGCGCGCCGCCTGTGGCGCTCGCGACACACAGGCAATCAACTAAGTGACCACGATTCCCAGACAAGTCGCACTAAGTGGCATTCTGAGCCCTATGGCTTTGAAATAATTGGTAGAGGGCAAAACAAGAGAAAGGGGAAAAAAAGAAGTGTTTTTTTTCTCGTCTTACATTGATGCCCTGCGGACTGTACATCTGGTTTGCTGCGAGGCCGTCACTGTATCCTCCTGTCTGGCTGATAACATGGCGAAGGGTATCCACCTGAAACAGCGCGAAAACAACACGGCAAGGTCAGAGCGCGCCACAAAGCAATGTCAGCCGACGCCACAAAGAAGAAAGCAAGGTCGAAGAAAGCAAACAACTATAAAAGAAGACACAAAGACAGACGTACAGACACATGATGACAAGTGAACAATAAAACACATTACAAAGCTAGTCTCATCACGGCTCTGTTCTAAAGCCTAGCGAGCTGCCTTTTAAGATACCCTGGATCACAAAACCAGTCATGAGGGTCAATTATTTGAAATTGAATAAATAAGCTTTCTATTGATGTTTGGTTATGATAGAGCAATATTTGGCCGAGATACAACTATATGAAAATATGAAATCTGAGTGTGCAAAAAACATACTGAGAAAATCACCTTTAAAGTTGTCCAAATTAAGTTCTTAGCGATGCATATTAGTAATTAAAAATTATGTTTTGATACATTTAAGGTATGAAATACACAAAATATCTTCATGGAAAATGATTTAGAATGTTTTTTTTTTTTTTTTTCTTGCCGTAAATGAAAAAAAATATTTTTTAAATAATTATTTTATTATCCTACAATGCAGCTGGATATTGCTGGTATAGACTGGTTTTGTGCTTCAGAAATGCAATAGAATAAAAACAAAATATTATGTTGATATAAATATACATACAAAATAATTCAAGAGTTTGCGGCCAGTAAGATTTGGTCTCCAACTTTCGTTCACCAAGACTGCATTTATTTGCTCAAAAATACAGTAGAAATCGAAAAATTGTGAAATATTATTTTAATTTAAATAATATATACGCTGATTTGCTGCTCAATAAATATTTCTGATTATTATCAATGCTGAAAACAGTATTTTTGTGGAAGGTTATTTTTCATAATTCCTTGATGAAAAGAAAGTTTAAAAGAACAGCGTTTTTTTGAAACAGAAATGTTTTGTAACATTATAAATGTCTTTTTTTTTATTTTATTCATCCTCACAGAAGTATTTTTTCAGATAAATGAACAAATTAATTAATTATAATTATATCTTACTGACCTCAACCTTTTGAACAGTAGTGTAATGCAATACTAAAAAAAAAGCATTAATAGAAAAGTTCAGATATGATTTGAAACATTCAAACTGAAAGATTTTACACAATTTATATGTGTGAGTTTGCACTTATGCTTAATTGTATCAGCAGCAGCTGTACTTAAGTCATTATTTCAATTACAGTCAATAAATGGTAACCGATATTTCTGATTGATTGCTGATGCCGATATCTTAGAGAGCAGGGTGGCCAATATAAAGCTGATATGATATCACACTGTTTAAAGTATAAAGATAGTAGTAGCACATGCATAACAAACGCCAAGAAGAAAATTATATTTATTTTACATTTATTATGTAATTATATTTCCTTACAATAAAGATTTGTACTGTTTGTAAAAATACTGTTTGTAAAGAAAACATTTATATAGATGACAACTTCTCGATTCTGTGCTGTCATAATAAAAGTCCTGCTTCCAACACATCAGCCAATCATTTTTGGCCTATGCCAAAGTAAAAAAAAAATACAAATATCGGCTAATATATCGGTTTACCACTATGGGTTTCAAATTCAGTCAGCTTCCTATGTAGGTAGTAGACAGAGAGGCAGTTCACAAGCTTTAGCATCAGAGAAAATGAACAATATCTTAAAAAAAAAAGATTTTTTAACACACACACACTAGAAATGTTCATCATGTTGCTACACTCGAGACACGAGCTGCATATGTGTGCTGGCGCTGTGAGGTTTCTGTAGTGATTTATTGGCACTATACCTGTGACTGCACATTGGCTCCCACCTGAGAGCCCTGGTACGAGTCCCCGTTCAGAGACTGAACACTCATAAACAAATCGCCAGAGTTTGACATGTTAAAAGAGCCAGCAGAACCTGAGAGGTGCACAGACACGACAGAGAGAGACAGAACAAGCCAGAGAAATGAGTTTGAAGAATTCGAGAGAGCAGAAATGCAGAGTTATAGTTGATAAGCTTTTCAGAGCATAAGATCCAGCAGCCCATAAAGAGCAAGAATCGATGCTAAGCAGGAGAGATTCAGCTAAAAGCAAGAAGAAGCTGAC
Organism: Enteromius trimaculatus; assembly: GCA_032361065.1. Taxonomy (NCBI): domain Eukaryota; kingdom Metazoa; phylum Chordata; class Actinopteri; order Cypriniformes; family Cyprinidae; genus Enteromius; species Enteromius trimaculatus. The sequence continues at coordinate 1,328,132 of JAUMHP010000048.1, read as the reverse complement.
GCCACAAATAAAAACTCAGATATGTGCATATTTGGTTTGAATTTGTAATAATAATTTTCTTCTTTCAGCTAAACGGTAAATTGAATCCATTTTAACATGCCTTTTTTAATTTGATGCAAACAAAAACATGTTTGTGAGAATCTTGAGTAGGGTTGCGAATCAATTCCAATTCCAGAATCAGATATTTAAAGTCAGCTATAGGATACTTGTAAAATGTAAATATAAATGACACCTATCAATTGTTGTGTGCTGTTTAGTTGAAAAAAGGGGCTGTTAAAAATGCATTTATCTTTGAATCATTCATTCAAGAGATTCATTCAAAAACACTGATTCATCCAGAGTGAATCATTGAATCATTCCATTCATGAATTCTGTGCCATTTTATTCAGTTGTCTCAATTATTTCAGAATCATTCAGCTCTGTTTTGCACACAAACAGCTCAATCGAGCCCAGTTTTTATGTTCATGGTATTCAGTATTCAAATGTTTGACAACATTTTTTTAAACCACATTGGAAACAAAACCGGTAATCAATAAGAAGTGGAATTAATTAAATCAAACAAACCCTAATCTGGAGTCAACATTCACATTTGCATAATATTTTCCTATTATTTTTAGATCTTTTTAGATCTATTTTAAAATCCATAACTTTTTTTTTTTTTATATAACTTTTCAAAAGTTTGGGATCAGTAATTTATTTATTCTATTTTTTTTTTTGAAAAAATGAAAAAGTAACATTTTATTTAGCATAATAAATTGAACAAAAGTGACAGGAAACGTTTATTATATTACCAAATATTTCTATTAAAAAAGCTGTTCTTTTGAATGTTTGAACCGTAGTATACATAATATTTGATCAGCTGAAGGGTTGATGTCCATTGTCTCTCTTTCACAGTCATGTTTTCATTTGTTCAGAAGTAATTCACTCAAGTCTATGTTCATATGTTCTCATGGCTTCCTCAGAGTTACACAAAGAGAGCTAATGAGACAGGAGCAGGACATGCTGTGACCCACAGAGCTCTCATCCCGTTTAAAGTGCAAACATCTTTTCAGAGAGTCAAGTGTGCTCATGTACAGTACGATCACAAGAGGTTTGTCACAGATGCATGGCTATCCTGGAGTTGACAGGGTCTCACCTGCTGAGTTTGGAGTGGATGGGGAGTTGGCCTGGCTGCCGTGTGCCGACACGCTCGCTGCGCTCACAGCCGTTCTGGCCGCGTACATGTTGGCTTCTTCCTGGAATTTTCCGATGTTCTTCTTATATCGGATCCTTTTGTTTCCGAACCAGTTGGACACCTGCCCACAGAAACAATGTCAAGACATGTGTTTTCCAACACTCTGTCCTCTTGAACCCAACGCACACAAATCATGATGGACAATTCAAAATAAGCAGGGTCTTAGATGAACCCTGACACACTAGTCACACATTACATCATAAAACAAGCATGTGTAGTTCGCAAATGTGTATAGTATAGCGTTCAAATGTTTAGGATTTGCTACGATTTTCAAAATAAGTCTCTTGTACTCAGCAGGGCTGCATTTATTTGATCAAAAATACAGGAACAGTGTGAAATATTATTCCAGTTTTGTGTCAAATGATCCTATGGAAATCACTCTAATATGCAGCTCAAGAAACATTTCTGATTATTAGCTTGTTGATATGTTGAAAACAACTGTGCTGCAGAATATTTTTTTGATACAAAAATTGCAGGATTCTTTGAGGAATAGAAAGTTCAAAACAGCACTTATTTGATATAGAAATATTTTTGCAACATTAGAAATGATCTATATTGGGACTTTAGATCAATAAATTAGATCTATTCATTAATTTATTGTAAAAACACCATGCAGACCCCAAACTTTGACCAGTAGTGTCTATTCTTCACACAAAGCATTGAGCATCATAGTTCAATGCAGTCACAAAGCAATGTGAAAATATCCAGTGGAAGGACTGAAATAAAATAAAATGTGCTTTAAAAATATTTTAATAATCTTTTAATATCTTTTCGGAAGCACTACCAATGCAAAAAAACCCAAAACTCAAATATTATTGGAGTACGGAAAATCCATTTTCAGTCTTGAAGCACTTGAAAATGTTGCACTTAATTCAATGTGTTATCAATGTGTAATTATTTGTTAAATTTACTAGCAATTTTGAGTGAAACTTTTTTTCCAGTGTAGAACAAGAACAAAGCACCAGTTACACACTTAATGTGCAATCAAAGCTAACAATTAATTAATTATTGCTAAAAGATTCCAAAAGTGGAAAAAAAAACTCTTGCAATTCCTTTGCTGCAAATTACACGCCAAAAAATGATTATATGCCAATATAATCATCTTTGTTCATAATAAAATATATTCCCAAACCACAAACTTATGGAAGGGTCTCAATTTTTGATTTTCAGTTTTATTTTGATAGATCAGAGAGCAAAAGACGAGTTGAAGCAACAGTGATAGACATCACAACAGTGAAGGATGTCATCGCCAGGCCACAAGGCCAGAGGTCTAACCATGATGGACACACACACACACTAACATTGAAATAAATGATCACTTGCACGCTGGCAGCTATGATCACAGTATACACTGACAGCAATCACTCAACACACACTAACGCCCATTACGGCTAATACAGCAGTGGATGAGGCTCTGCGCTAATGATAAACACCATTACCATGAAAAGCTAATCAATCCTGCGGCTAAGCTTCCCGTTCCCGCGAGAGGCTAAAGGTGTTTCTATATTACAAACGGCACGGCAGTCATCACTCATCCCGTGAGTCTGACTCAAAACCAGGCCTAAATGCATCATACAATCATTTCAGCTAAATTTATTAAATAGTTTAGAATGCATTATGCATTTAGCGCAGCAGATGAAAAATGCTAAGAGGCATGCGGTGCCATGCTGCAAATGATTTTGTTTTCGAGTTGCATGAGCTTGAACTCACGTGAGAATAACTGATATGTTTTACATGCAAAACAGGTAGAAACAAACTTCAAATGCGTCTCAATATGGAGCGAACTGTACGGCACTTTTGGAAAACGCGCAATTGTAACTATGATATTTTTGGTAATTGCACTGCATATAGAGAACCATGGTATTACTATCATAATATAATATCATGCAATATTTGGAGAAGCGAGAAGGAATGGTTAGTTTTCGGTGATGTACCTGCGAGACGGTGATCGAACATTTCTTGGCCAGCTCTTCTTTGGCCTCCTCGCTGGGATACGGGTTACTGAGATGGGAGTAGAAATATTCATTCAGGATCTCTGTGGCTTGTTTGTTGAAATTTCGTCTTTTCCTCCTGTGCAGACACAAACAAATCAGATTTGGACATATTGTCATAACTTTTGCTGTTGCATATACTTCATGCATCCTATTTGGTAAATACAGAGGAAGTAACTGCCGCTGGCCATGTACACTTTACGTGACTCATTACTTTAGGAGACCACAAACCACACATGTTGTTGTGGGATTTACTGAGAAATTATTTAATCTTTATTTAATTATTTAATAAAAATAAAAAAAATCAGCATGAAAAGCAGGTCAAAGAAACCATGTACAGTACCTAAACTATTCAACCCTGTTACCAAAGTTACTGTACGAAACATAATCAAACAAATATTTGTTCTTTAATATATGGGAATTAAACAATAAATGATCAATAATGATATAGCTACACTAACCCTCTACCCTCTAATAGAAGGATTTAAACTAAATTAGCAACCCTGTTACCGGTTTACATGTTTTAATTGCACTGGGAATGTTTTAATGTCACATAAACTAATAAAATCGAAAAAGTTGGATAAAAAACCTAGCTTGAAAAGTTGGTAAAAGCTACCATGAAAAGTATCCCCCCCCCAAAAAAAACTACTATTCAACCCTGTTACTACGGCTACTGTAAGAAAATAATCCAACCAATATTTATTCTTTAAATTATTGGAAATGAACAATAAATTGATCAATAATGATAAATCATCTAGTTGGATTTAAACTGAATATGCAACCCTGTTACCTCTATTATTTAAAAATTAATTTTATTTAATTTTTTATTTTTTTAAAAAAATCTCATTTATTCCTACTTTAATACTGACTTATAGATTAAATCTGCAACCTAAATATGCACTCCTGTTATAAATTTCATTTTATATAGATATGATTTGTTTTTCAAATTCGAAATTTGACTTTATAGTGAGTGATAGATTGATTTAAACTGTAAATGCAACACTGTTACCGATTTATTTTAATCTATTTTAATTCAGTTCATTTATTTCAATCTATTTCGTTATATTTCATTTTATTGCAAAAAAACTTCATATTAATGTCAGTCTTAATTGGTAACATGAAACACATAAAATACATGCAAAATAAAGCAGCACATGTAATATTTAGTTTGTCCTCCTTACACTATTTTCATGGATTAAGGCCATATTTTACAGCCTACTTGGTGTAAACGTGCAAAGACAAACTCGGCAGGCAGATGCTTCATGCTTGAAAAGAAGAATAAAGCAGACCCCACACACAGTCAAAGAGAAGAGCTTTAAAACGAGCGTAAATTGAGCTTCGGGTGCCAATGAATTCAACCTCCTCTCGGCATCACTCATCTGTGGGTTAAGAGTGTGCGATTGAAGCTCATCTCAGGGGCTTTTACATATGCAGCACTGAAGGGCCGGAACAGAGGGTGAGCCGATTTCCTCCCCAAAACCCCTCTTCACTAAATGCAAATGAGCACAGCATGGTCTCAGCCGGAGAGAGGATTAATCAGAGGAACTGAGCATGCTCCAAAGAGACGGAGAATGGATTCCGAGGAAACATGAAGCTCGTTTAAATGTTATGCCTCCGACTCCAGGCTTCCAGCGTGATTTATCCGCACAGAAATGTATGCAAATCCCAGGCACGTTTCAAAGAGAACACGCGATTACATTGAGAAAGGGACGGACTCGACATCGCAAAAGCGTGTGTGGGTTTGGAAGCGGCCCTAAAGCTCAAGAAAGGGGGTTCCACGCCCTCGGGGAGGAAAAACGGGAAAACACACACGTGCTAATAAAGCGCAGGGGCATCTGTTTACATGAACGTGAGAGTTACAGGCTTAGTGCAGAGCGTGGGGTTTGATTTGACACAAACGCAGCATGCACGGACCTGGCATCGAGGAAGCGGGAGCGCAGGATCATGACGGCCTCGCAGGTGCTCTGCTTGAGCTGCATCTGGATGGAGCTGAACTTGCGGTGGATGATGCCGACCATGCGCTCGATCTCTTTGGGCGAGATGGGCCGTGTGCGAGACTGCTCTCTCAGCAGGTTCATCACATGGGTTGTAAACTCGTTACACGCCTGAGAGGGAAACACAGACAGCTATATGTTACCATCAGAAGATACGGGTCATCGTGGACAAATGGGTTCAGTCAGGACTTTTAGCTACAAAACTGATTCCTCCAGTAACCGTGAAAATATGGCATCACAACTATGAGCTCATTAACATAACATATTTAGATAGAAACAATTTAGTATTAAGCAACTTTTTGACAATGAGCCAATGGTAACAAAGTTCATTTACATACATTCATCAACAGCAGCCTGTTTAATTCTAATAGTCTTAGTCTAGCTTAAGTGTAATTATTTATCAAATGAACAGAGTCTAAAGACAGTTACCAATCTTTTTTTATTGTACACCAGAGAAAGCAAATTAAGTTCTTGTGAACTTTCTTTTCATCAAAGACCCGTAAAAAATAAAATATATCAGTTTTCACAAAAATATGAAGCAACACAACTGTTTACAACATTGAGAATAATCACATATGTAGCAAATCAGCAAATTAGAATGATTTCTGAAGGATCACGTGACACTGAAAACTGAAATAATAGTGATGCTGAAAATTCAGCTTTGCATTACAAAAATAAATTATATTTCACAATACATTCAAATAGAAAAAATGTATTTGAAATTGTAATATTTTATGGGTTTTTTTTTCCTATGTATTTCTGATCAAAAAACTAGAGTACACCAAATGTTTCCATGCTACTTAAATTATACACTGGAGCTATATTGTGAAAACGTCCAGCAATCACAATATTAAACATCATCCTTAATATAAACTTGAAAAAAAGCATTATTTATGCATCCATATGCACACATGAATGAGTGTATGACAGTGTGGACGCTCTCTTTGTATTGTAATGCAGTGATATCTATAAAAACTCATCCATCTCTCGAGCCCTCATTCCTCCATAGAGTTCATTAATCATGCATAAAAATGAGGGTGACGGAGTCGTTACACTTTCAATATTGTGACTTAATTCTGAAATGGCCTCATTGGCGTGAGATTCTCATTACTCACAGAGCGACACAAACAGATGAGTAAGAGAGCAGAGCGTGTCAGGAGAACCAGGACTCATGGGAAGACCACAACAACAGTTACAGAGTGGATGATGGAGGGCGGGTTCGCTCTTGTGCCGGGTGGTCCGTGAGTGTGTGTGTGTTTGCGGTCCTCTATGACAGCTATGAATGTCCTTATGTGAACAAACAAACAGAGGACACCTGGCCCTGTCCCAGAATGCATTTCAGTACATCACCTCTCTTCTGTCCCCACTGTTTATCATCAGGGATGGATCTACTGTCCGAGCGCACTGAGAGCCGTACAGCAGCACTGATACTCGCACTTAAACATGAATGATGCTCATCATGAGGATGATGGCTTTAACCAGTCAAGTCCTGAGTATTTAAGAAGCTACAGCAGCAATCATTTACATACCTACCACACCACAGTTTTTATTTTTTTAGATTTATTTTCCATTTTCTATAAAAGATTTTTAGAAATTAAACTAAA
>JAUMHP010000048.1:1251944-1284107 GCA_032361065.1 Enteromius trimaculatus | reverse complement strand
TTACATATGCATAAATATACACAGTACATGCACATATATTATGTAAAGAAAAACTTATTTTGGATGTGATTAATCATGATTGATCATTTGACAGCTTTATTATCTATTTATCTCTCTCTCTCTCTCTCTCATATATATATATATATAGATATAGACCTAGCTATAGGAGCCCTATCTCATAGCAATTCATATATATTTTACAAGGTGGCTAATTCTTACAAATTTGTACGACCTCGCTTGTACAAATTCATAGGATTTTTGGTAAATTGTATATATTTTACGAGTTGCCAATTCACATGAATTTGTACGATTAACCTGGGGCTTAGACAAATCGAGTGAGGTCATACGAATTTGCCAACTCGTAAAATACGTACAAATTGGTTGTGAGATTGCGTTGAGATATAGATAGATAGTCACTATGCAATATAGATTGCATCACATGAAGAAAAATGTATTTCTTTTAATATAATTCCTTCACAGAAGGAAAGGTGATTCGAGACACTGCTAGTGGTCCGATGAAATAAATGTAATTTTCCAGTGTCAAATATGTACAAACATTAGTTGATGCAACACCCTATCTATCTAGGGGATGAGAGAGCGGAATGAGACGCAGCCAGAAAGAGCTGAACCAGTTCAGCACAGCACACACTCACAATATCTCAATGTGATTCCCTCAGTAAGCGTCTCTAAATCTGTCTCAGCCAGGAACTCATTAATTTTGTGCCACAATCAACATCTTCAGCCCACCACACGACCATCAGCCTGACTCATTCCTCCAACACGCCACCATTTCCAGCCTAGCATCCATACGCTGTTGATTATTGACCACAATGTTGAAGCCACAATGACTGCTCGCCCACCCACCCACACACACACATGAGCACTATTTTCTCCGGCAGTTTTAATTTGACACCCTGAGCCGGGGTAACGAGGTGAGGAGAGAGGAGCCGCAGTGGAATTCATTAGCCGCGCCACTGCAGGGTCCTCTCTCCCAGCGTTAATGACATCGGAGGCTGGAGAAAAACGAGACAGCCCAGACACGGGATGAAATAAACATGAGCGCTGTCAGCACTGAAGCTCCGGGCTAAAGGGACAGCGAACGTCGGGTCTGAAGACCTCCAGCCCCCGAAAGATCACACCAGACGCCTCCAGGACCCTCGGCGTGATTCTGAGCCGCATGTTATTATGGCCTGATGAAAGCAAGAAGGGCTGGGACGGACGGCAAAATACTGTTTGCATGGCTCTCAGTGGGCAGGACGACTTTTGGCTATTTACACGACAGACTGGCGCATAAACACAGAGAAAGGAGAAAATGTTAGGGACGGAGTCGAATGTGGCTCGTCCAATCAGAATTCATGTTATAGTGATTTCAATGAAAACACAGTGCAATGTAGAACTGTAGATTACACAAAGAATTTAGCACTTTTATTTACCATATTTTGCTTGAAAATAATTAGCAAATTGTAATATTGAAGGGAAAAAGACTCCCAGGTAATTCACATTTTATTATTACACTCAGAACTATGTATTTTCGTTCTCCTTGCTCCACGATAAATCTTTTACATTTAATGGTATTCTGAACACAACAGAAATGAAAATGAAAAATATTAAAATGAAAAAAACATTTTTGAGGCTCACTCATAATAAATAACATTTATTATAAATGCAGAGCCTCAATGAAACTAAACTTAGAACTCATAATTACACAGAATGGGAAATCAATAAACTACATTTAATATGAAATGTTGACAGTTTTAGTTGGTTTAGTTGGAATTAAAGATCTAAAATAACTAATATATAAAAACTAATAAAACTTTAAAAAAAATGTTAACCCTTAACCATGAGGTCTCATTTGTTCACGCATTAACTAGCATAACTAACTGCGTTATGTTTATACTGCTTTTATAACCGCTTAATCACGTAAGTTAATAAAATGTTCATGTTTATGTTAGCTTGCAGTGCATTATTTTTAATAATTTATAAGTAAATGTTGAACTTAGCATTAATTAAGATTAATATAACATATAATATATATATATTAACAAAAACGATAACCGTATATCATTGTAAAGGCACAAATATTTAATAAATAGTTACAGTTCAACATTAATCACTGAAAAAGTACATCTTTTGCCAAGCAATAATACATAATATTGTACACACAAAAACACACACACTATAAATATATGTGTGTGACCCTAGACCACAAAACCTGTCACAAAGGTCAATTTTTCGAACTTGCGATTTATACATCATATGAAATCTGGATAAATAAGCTTTACATTGATGTACGGTTTGTTAGGACAGGACAATATCTGCGGGTGCAAAAAACTAAAAAAATTCAAATGCTGAGAAAACTGCCTTTAAATTAGCAATTCATATCACTAATCAAAAATTATGTTTTAATATATTTACAACAGGAAATTCGCAAACTGTCTTCATGAATCGTGATCTTTATTTAATACAGTTATATACATTATATAGTTTTCTTTAAAAATGACTATTTTGTGATATATACCACGACTATGAGATCAAATCTAACCATAGCATGGTGTAAGATTATGGTAATACCGCTCACCCTGAGTGACACCACACTGAAGACGAGAAAAATCCATCAATGGCAGCAACAACATCTACATTCACATCTGCAATTAAATAATTAACGTGAAAGCTGTTCTCGGACCCCGCTGTTAATGTGCTCGCTGGAATACATTAAACACACAGCCATCTTTGTCAGCTTCACTACAGATCAATTGAAAAGCCAGGGAAAGAACATGCACGCAGGAAATGGAAATGTGTGTGTTGGCTGCGCTGAGATCTCTGCTCGGCTCTGCATTAGTCATCTGGCTCCCGCCGGCTCGTGTCACCTCCGCAAGGAAGCGTGTCAGATTCTGCCAGTCTGAACAGCGGGAGAGTCAGGACCCAAAATGCCCAGAAAGTGACAAGTTAAACTTCTGTTAGACGTTTCTCTCTTCTGTTTACATGCACCAAGAAATTAATTTTAAAAAAAGTTGTTTTTTTGTCAAAAATATGTATGTAACTATTGTGCAAATGTAAATATATGCAAATATTGTAAATAAGGATAAAATCATGCATCATAATTTTCAAGAATCATGTACTATATTTTAAAAACATACTTGTGCATGGTATGCAAATTTAGCTGCTTTTTTTATTTCTTTATGTATTTGTGTTGTTTGTTTTCCTAAAAATATTTTTAAATATTCATTGTACATTTTCTAAGAATCACATTTATTTTTCCATTTAATTTATCCCAGACATCTTTGATATTAAAACATAAATACACTACGAAATGCGTTGCATGCAAGTTTAGCTGCTTTTTTCCCCTCACCAATTTTTTTTTTTTTTGTACTGCTGCAAGTACTGCAAGTTTTCCAAGTACTGCATAAAATTTTTTCCATTTAACTTTTTTTTTTTTTTTTTTTTAATATTGACATTTGCAATATGAAAAAATATTTAATAAATGAGCGCGCTGTAATGTAAACAGCTGTTCAGGTTGTGCAGAAATTGGCTTTTTGTAAATTCAGTTTGACTCTGTCATGGAATTTCTCCTCTGCTTTCGTCAAGACGTTGAATGGAAGCAGATCGTCTCTGCTCCGTTGGCCGTCGGCTGTCAACGAGACAGCATCCCTCAAAGCCTGGATCTGACTGCGGTGACGCGACACACCTCGCGAGGGTCGGCCGAGGAGATGACCTCTCAAGCTCAGGATCCGTCTTGACAGTCATCTGTACTAAAACGCGAGCTGGCTGAGGACTTGACGGATGTGTACAGTAGACACCTGTCTTTCTCGGTGGAGATGACGCGGGCCGTTTGCATGCTGACAGATTTAACAGAGAGTCAGAGAGCGACTACACCAGATCAAACAAATCCCCAACAGCACCGGTGCTGACATTTAGAAGAATATCTCCAACCGTCTCTTTCACATTCCTAATAAATCTAGTGCCGGCTCTTGATTTATTAGGCAAAAAGTCATATTGGCAAAAAGTCACCTCTAGGTGTAGGTCAGGCAATCGAGCGCGTGTTTGGCTTGGCTGCTCCGACGCCTCGACGTGTTTTAAAAGGAATTTCACATTCGCAGAAGCCTTCCAATACGGCAATTAAGACGTGGTGAAAAATCTCCCGGCTGTACACGGAAGGAGTAACGTATGGAAGAGTGAAGAGACGGCAGCACGAGTCTCTTTATCCGACCACACCACAGAAAGTGACAAATTGGCCTAGTTTTGGATTTAATTAATCACAGCGGCCTGACAGCTACCTGAGCCGGGCTGCATCATTAGCGCGCCGCTACCAGTGTTTGGGGAGTTTGTGATAGAAGACGATTCCGTTCATTAACTCGACCGGTTCAGCAGATCAGAATAAACACACTCCAATATGACATCTTAAGAATGTTTTGCATTCAGGAGGATCAAGTGAAAGATCTAAACTGGATTTTGATAATTACGAAAACCAAACGGGTACAGAGACTTCTAGAAAAGTTACTGGTAAATTCCTGTTTACAGATCAAGTGACTTTTTGAGAAATACTGGAAAATGTGTGAACATGAGCTAGATGAACATTTTTTGCTTTTTCTGAATCTCACACTTGAGTCTTGCACTTTTTAAATGCATTTATTTTTTTAATTAGCACTGTTATTGGATACTATTGCGTGAAGTTTTTTGTTTTGTGCAGTGTTAGTTTAGTATCACTGAACAATTTTTACTGTATTTTTATTTATATTTATTTTATTGTTGCATTTTAAGTTTGATGTGTATATTTTCTCATATTTTTTGGTTTTTGTGGTTTTTAAATATTTCTGTATACTTTTTAGTAATTTTTATTCACATTTTAGGTTATTTTAAATAAATATTTTTTTTGTGTGTATTTTAAGAAACATTTTTTTTATGATTTTAGTTCTACTGAACTATAATAACCCTGATATCTCAGAAGTAGGAAAACTCTTGTCTAATTGGATATATCATCCAGGAAGATTAAAAAAAAAAGTATTTTAATTATATGAAATTATATATGATATGAAGGATTTACCAGAAAAGTTGATCCAGCAATTTTAATTTTTTTTTTTTACGGTAATTTAACAAATGTATGAAAGCATGAATTGAATGAAAACAGCTCATGATTAAGTTTTAACTGATCAAATGACATTTATGATCATTATGCAATACACACTACAAAGCATTTATGTACACCAATCACACAAGCCGACTCCTCCCTTTTAGCCAATCAGAAACGACTTTCGATATTGGGTGCGTCAATTAAAAGATAAAACGCTGATCAGAGTAAGTTTTAATTGTAAATGTACGAATAGCTTTTTACACAAACAAACGCGCAACAAAAGTACATGTCCCATATTCTCTGTGGCAGCAAAAAAAATAGGCTAAATAAAGCATGAATTATTCACCTAATGCACATATTTCGCACTTGCACTAAAAATAGTTCTAGTCTATGCTGAGAAATAAAAAGAAGACTGAAAGCACTTAAACGAACAGCATGTTGCAGTTAATTCCTAACCGTTTCTATGCAATACACCATGAATTGGCATCAAAAATAGGTAAACATTAATCAGTTTTCCTCTATTAACTTGTTTTATATAATAAACTGGTCCAGCTGAGCTATAAAACATTTAGGGGCGGTTTCCCAGACAGGTATTAGAATAAGCCAGGACCATGTCTTTGTTAATTTAGGACATTTAAGTAGTTTTTAGAAACATTTCTTACAAAATAGCATTACCTGGAAGCATTTTAAGACCAAACAATGGCAGTAATGTATTTTAAGGTACGTCAGTGCAAGCTTTTTCCATTTTAGACAGCTCTAACATTTATTTTAAGCGAGAACTAATCTTAAACCCTGTTCGGGAAACTGCCCCTTAAAGCTTTAGCCTCAAACAAAACAACATCGCTGCGATGTCTAAAGAACTTCAGAATCAATTCATCTTCTATAAAGTTGTCAACTTTATGCCAAATATCCATACACAAACAGTATATTGTACAGCTTTATTCTTCACCAATGCTATTTTTGTTCTTATACTGGCTATCCAGTGCACAACGAACGTGCAGGTTTAGCTCCAATTAGACCTTCTTCTGTTCATGTTTCTGACCAGAGATCACAGACATTCACAGACACTTTTTCCACTTGACGCTCTTTCGGTTTCACCCGTCTGTTGCAAATCCGGCAGCGGAGGTCCAATCAAAACAATGAGACATGTCAGTGGACAAGAATAACAATGAAACGTGTCAGAGCTGATTAATAAAAGTACCGTCAGCACGGCGCTCCTCAACACCTACTTAAGGACTGCCGTAATTCACATCCTATCAAAGGGAATGTGACTTCTCAGGAACATCATTGAGATTCTGTCGCCGGTGGATGGTGGGACGCTGAGTGACGGTTTGAGGGACTGAAGGACAGCTGGACAGGCTCCAACACACCACAGCAGCGCAGGATGATTGACATCCCGTTTTTATTGGCGGCGTCCCGTGAAAAGGCAGGTTCAGGGTTCATCCCCGCCCACCTGGACAGCCGTACTCAGAGAGGCGTCACGAAGCATGTAGATAAAGACACGATGAATCCATTATCTGAGATCCAGAACATAAATCAGACCAGTCTGACGTGTTAAATAGGTCCTAATTTAGATGCAATGTATGCGATAGTTCACCCAAAATATATACAGTGATACCAATATGTTTTAAAATGTACCTGCGATCAAACCTGCATTTTTAGCATCACTACTCCAGCCTTCCTTCAAAAAGCAATCTAATATGCTGATACTGGAAGTGTATATGCATATGAATAGACATTTTTGAATATTTAAACACGTATAATCGAAACTCTATTATTTTCCACATACATACAATAAAGAAGAAATGGAGCTATCAAGTGTCAAAAAAGGACACTTAACCAAAGCTATTCCAAGTCAAACAGACTCTACTCTGGCACAAGAGCTAACATGTCCGATCTGTGAACGAAGTAAAATCTTTTCAATGTAAAAGTTGATCCGGTTCACAAAATAAGTCTGAATGATTCATTCACTTATAACTGTTTCATGAGTGACTTACTGACTTAATGACGTGGCCACAACAGCTCAGCAGAAGAAGATTATCAGAGCAAAATGATAATTGCACAAAGTTAATGACCTTAAAACACCTGGAATAGAGTACATAGTCATAGAGAGTCATTTAAATGAGATCGTTCTAAAGATGCATGGAAGAAAAGAGAATTGCACAACCTTTTGTGAAATAAAAAAGTCAAGAAAATATTTGGAACGACTTCTGGTCTGCATTCATAACTACGTGATCATCCCACAACAGCTGTAGTGATTGAGACATGTACATACACCACATTTATACAATCACTATGGGAGTTTCACTGGGAAAAAGCAAAAGAGCGTCATGCACAGATCTTCTCATGCATATTCGTGTGCAAAAATATGCGCTTTTTACTATGACAAAGCTCCATACTGATTGGCTGGCTAATTGTTATTAACCACGGTAGTTTTATCTACCCACCAGCAAACAACGTCATTTTTACAAGTTCTCAAACTGCTACAGTGACGGCTTATGAGGAAAAGATTGTTGCCAGGCCAATGCATTGCAAACATCCTCTCCCACTGTGCATGCCTAATGTGCGTTTTTGCATTTTACTAGGGCAGTAACAAACCTCAAAAGAGGCAATAAACTGCAAAGTGGCTATTGACAATTGGCATAAAGTCGGGCTAAACAAGACATTCAGTCCAGAAGTGTTGAATTCGCTGACAAAAAAAGTGAATTAATGGAGGTCTTTAAAACGCTCTACCTTTGACTCTGAGAAGACATAAAAAAAGATGCCGTGGGAAAATGGCTCCAAATAAGCGGCATTAAAATAGATGTGAGCGCACAAATAGCTGCACCACAGCTTGTGCTGACAGACCTGAAAATGAAAAAGAATGTTGCCATGTAAAATTTCCTACACGCTGTTAATATTTTATGAGCGCTCGTTTTGACACCAGGCTGTATATTCCTAATTTGTGTTGCTGGCTGGCAACACAAATGGGTTGTGAATAGAAAAGAAGAGGGAGAAATAAAACGAGGTGAGGTGGGTTTGGAGCAGAGGAGGGACGGGTAACGAGAGGAAAGCAGATAAGAGGCGACTGAGAGCGGCAGAAAATGGACTGCACAGGCGCGACGGGGGAGATTTCGAAGTCAGTGTGCTACACAAAACATCTGAAATGGCCCATTTAACTGCGCAGCTCTCGACGGCTTCATTTTCATACTCCATGATGGTGGAAGACGGATCGAGAGCATGAGATGAGTGTTTTATCAAGGTTAAGTTAACCTCCAGTTTTTATCTTGCAGAAGATGAAGTTGGAGACGATCCACACCACCAGAAGTAAGCACTCTGATGGATTCAGTCCGAGCATGAGCAGATAATGACACTCTGACTGCCATTTTCATTAGGAGCACTGTATGGTACTCCTGCTCCACTGAGAATCCTACTGATGAGCAACGGCATGTGTTTTAGGTTACTGCAACTTTCCCTTCTAGAGCTGCTCTCACAGTTGGTTCGATTGCTGGGTTTGATAGGGTTGGATAACGGAGGTAGCTTTAGGGTTGGATTCGGTGATGATAGAGCATTAACTTTTAGCAGCAGTTTACAGATATTTCAATTCTGAACCGCCGCGTTACATTCAAATCAGCGTAATAAAAAATGTGCCAGGGATCACATATTGAACCTGTGTTTTAGCACCACTCAGTGGACATTTCTCTTCGGACCTGTGGTGAAACGTGCAGTAAGGTATGTAAGAACATTTATGAAGCATTGTTAGGAACAATTCGGCAACTAAGGTACTTTCCATTTAAGATCATTTTCCACACGTCTTTAGAAATAACAACATAAGGCTCCGTAAGGTCACTGATGCACGTTCAGAAAAAAACATCCACACGACTAATTCAACTGAACTCTGACAACAAAGTGTGAATGTGCCTTCAGAGCGGGAACTTCTAAATGGAAAGTTTTTGATGATGCCCAAAAATCTGGCTTGGATTTACATTAGACGAGCGAAACCAGTCATAAAGCAGGATTGTGTTCGAGCTGAATTTGGCGGTGTTGGATGTGGGAAACGAAGCATGACGGAGCAGAGAAGAGCAGCGTGTCTGCTAGCGCTCATCTCAATCCACATGACTCATGCCTGGGTTCTGGGCCACCAGTCAGAAAATGCCAAAGAACAGAGAAAGAAAGAGAACATACTCTGCACACAACTAAACCGACTTGGATTACTCTTAAAGAAAACTCTAGCACATCCTGTACCCTAAAAAGGCATTTAGAAAGAAAAAGACACATATCGCATAACTGCTGATCAAAGGCTGTAGTTTCATCTAACAGAAAGAGGCCTGTCCTGACCACTTCGACGACAAGCACCTACGGCTGCACAATGAATCAAATTTCTAATCGCAATTACAAAAATACAGCAATTAATCTTTCAAAATCCATATGTAATTCTGCGAGCTTAAGATGTTCTGTTTTCTTTCTACATGTTATCTTAAGGGGTTTTAAATTGTTTTCATTTTAGTTTTTAGTATAGAATAATAATAATACTGTATGCATCATTTTTAGTGCTGCCAAACAAATTAATCGCAAATAATCGCATCCAAAAAACATGTTTTGTTTGCATAGCACGTGTGTGTACAGTGTAGATTTATTATGCATATATAAAAGACACACACATGCAGTATATATCCAGAAAATATTTACGTATATACAATTATATAGTTATATTCTTGTATTTGATATAATATATATATATATATTTAATATATAAACATAACTTTTTTCTCTTAAATATATACATGCATGTGTTTTTATAAATGAATAAACAATAAATATACACATTACACACACATATAAACAAAAACTTGTTTTGGATGTAATTAATCATTTGACAGCATTAATATTTTTACATTTTTATTTAAAGAAGAAACCAACCCGATGTATAACTCACATTTGAGGTGCAATACTATAGAAAAGCGATGTTTTTCAGTTGTTTTTAGCTTATTTTCATGTAAAAAATATGACAGGTGGTTGCTTCAAGCAATGGTGTAAACATCATTCAACATAACTTGGGATGATCGCAATTTAAGGTCGCAATTTCAAGGAAATAATCTACAAATATGTACAAGCACCTGCTCATATTCCACACCCCTGAAAGTTGCACGGCTTCACAAGTGCTGATCTAGCAAGAAAAAGATGACGACTTCTTCCAAAAACCACTTGGATTTAACTGGGCATAATCTGGTAGCAAGCAGCTCATGCACGTGAGCGAGGTGAGAGGGGTTATGGAGCACAGAATGTGGACTTCGAGCATGCAGTTCTGCTGGAAACGCTGCAGTTGGTTCTTGCGTGTGCAGGAGGAACTTCAGTCTTCCGGAGCCTGCGATGGCACTTGCGTCTGTGCTGGGAAAGCGGCCAAAACCGCCGCTCTCTGCTTCTCCCAAACATTTGTTTCCTTTCAGGGGGCACAAGGCTCCACATGCTTCCTTAAAAAAACATTTCCGTGCCACGAGCGCTGCGTCGAGGGGGCTATTTTAAGATGCTAAAAGAGACACATGAGAGTAGCGCACTAATTGGTGCAAGCGCCTTAGATTTAATAAATGTGCAAGCCATCAAAAAAAGACTAAGCATTGCTCCATAATATCACATTTCACTGTCTAAAAATCTAAAACAATAGTGGAATTTGCATAAGCTAGGCAATTATTGATGGTTTTTATGAGACGTGACAGGAAGCTGTATTTTAAAGACACATTTTTCGCTGGACACAATGGGAAGACTGGCAGACAGAGACTTACTACTGCCATATATTAGCATTTCTAATCATGAGCAATTTACAAAGCCAAGCTTTTCATATACAGGAGAGAGCGAGATACAGCATTTCTCCAGTCTCTGAGGGGAAGCACACAGGAACAGTCATTTCTGTATCGATTTATAACATCACCACTTAATCATACGCATCAGTTCAAACCTGGCAACAAAATATGGGTCACAATGGTTTGCTTGACTTCCAACAAATCAATGACTCTATTAGTAAGGTCACTACTTTTCGAAAGTTTTGGGTCGGTAAGATCTCTCTTCTGCTTACCATAGAAACATGTGAAATATTATTACAATTTAAAACGGCTGTAAAATATTTTTAAATATTGTAAATAATATGCTGACTTGACAAACATTTCTGATCATTATCAATGTTGAAAATAGCTGTGCTGCTTCATATTTTAGTGGAAACTGTAATACATTTGATGTTTTACGATTCTTTGATGAACAGAAAGTTTGTAACATTATAAATAAGCAACTTAACGCATCCACCCTGAATAAAAATATGAATTTCTAAACATTACTGACCCCAAGCCTTTGACCAGTAGTGTTTCATACATTTGTTTGTTATATCATACAATTTCCACTGTAAATCTCTCTTGATGTGACGTTCAAATCATCGATCACCAATCAAAAACCAGTAACAGCAGTCAAAAAGGGGCCTCATTGTAAAACTTGTGACTGGTAAGGGACCCCAAAGTCATTTTAAAAGCTTAAAAACATACTTTCAACATTACAATTTGACTTTTTAGGAGAATGATTTTGCGTAAACATATACATTATATATAAACGACGTTTCAACTTGATAAAATGCTTCATAAAAAAATCTATTATACTCACAGTTGAGACTCCAGATATAAAACGCAGTTAATTTATGAATATGCTTGCAGTGGATTTATTCATGCTAACATTCCCTGATTAAGGTACAGTCCCATGCTGTCATGTTTTCACAAAAATATGAAGCAACTGTTTTTAATAATCAGAAATGTTTCTCGAGCAACAGACCAACATATCAGAAGGATTTCTGAAGGATCATGTGACACTGAAGACTGGAGTAATGAAGCTGAAAATTCAGTTTCGCATCACAGGAATAAATTACATCTTACAATAGATGCACATAGAAAACAGCTTTTTTAATCAGTAATAACTTTTCAGAATTTTACTGTATTTTGTAGCAAATAAACACAGCCTTGGTGAACAGAATAGACCTCAACCGTTAGATTTCCAAGCATATATCACAAAAGCACACGCGCACACAGCGTTGAGTTAGATGCAGGGTTTTACCTAGTTAACTATCAGACGCAAATAAAACCATAAATCTATCACATCTCTAATGCGACGTGCTGTAGAGAGCGGGTGAGTTATGAACGCGCTGGATGGGAGGTGAAAAGCACGGCGGGGGGGGGGGGGCGGTTTGGATCCCTACATCCTGAGAGCCCAGGGCAAAAGCGGGATAAATGTTGATTAGTGTTGATTTTGTCCAAGGAACACCCGGCAACTGACAGTGGGACTAAACTGCAGCGAAAGGCAGCCATTAATCTTGCTCTAGTTTAAGGAGTGTATATTAATTTGTGTCATTTCCAGTGCGTGGAGAGAGGCCTCTAGTCTCCATCTCTCCGTGAGCCGGTGACGGCGAGGGGGGAAGAAACCAGATTCCCAACCGTGCATTAAAGACAGACGACTCCTCTGGGGTTGGTATGGCAACGGCGCTCGCGAGGAGCACTTCACGTTCACTTTAATGTGCATTACAAATTTTCAGATTTGATTAAAGTCGTAACATATCAAGAAAGCTGGCAGTAACGGAGGGCAGAGTGTGTCTCCACCTACCAGCTTTACGACACAAAGCAAGCGGCCAGATAAAAATCGCCACATCGTCTCTGTCTAATGCACTGAGCGCCATCTCGTCTAATGCGCTTCTCATTCATATCTCTGCGAGCAGAGCCCGTTTGAGCACAAGATAGCATCTATTGACAAAAGAACAGATTCTGAGGCAGTTTATGAGGCGCATTCGCTTTGTGAGGTTTTATTACCCTGGTGAATCTGCCATTCTATAATGGTTTTGTCTCTGTAAGGCACAAAATCACTAGGGCTGGACAATATATCAAATATTAGGTATCAAGCCTGTCAATAAAATTGACAGTAATAGAAAATGAATTTGCTAGTTAGAGGGTCTTTAAGATTAGTTTGAAATAACTGCTCAACTAGGATGCATTCATTTGATAAAAAATACAATAAAAACTGTAAAAATACTGCAGTATTTTTATTATGCAACTAAAAATGTAACTTGTGTGATTTGCGGCGTCATTAATCCAGTCAGCAGTGTCACATGATCCTTCAGAAATCATCTAATATTATGATTTGCTGCTAAAGAAGCATTTCTGATCATAATGAAAATATTTTTCATGATGCATTATATCCAAGATTCTTTGATGACTATAAAGTTTGCGGTTCGTTTATTTGAAATGTAAATAATTTGTAACATTATAAATCGTCACTGTCTTTTAATCAATTAAAGGGGGAAAAAAACACATTCTTTTTTTTAATAAACATACATTTTTATTTTTATTTTTTAAGTAGATTTTTTTTTTATTTTATTAGGAAAGAATATATAAAAGAAATGTAATGTTTTATTGGTTTTGGTTTCCTTAATACTTCTTCAAACAATTTAAAGATATTTTAAAGATTTAAACTAAGTCTAGTATTTCTTCAAGTATTCTACTCAAAAATACTCAACTTGGATTTCGCATGTGATTCAATTGTGTGAACACCTGTGAGGCAATTTTTTACTTATTTGTCAATTTTTGCAACCTATGAGAATGTTAAAAGATGTTTTAATTGCGTCTCATTTTAACAGCAGCATCAGAGTTGGTAAGTCTGGTAAGTAATATTATTAAGGCAAATACAGGTACAATGTCTCTGATGCCTGTACAGACAGACAGACGCATAAACACTCCACATCATCTTCCACGAGCAGCTCAATCAACAGCACCCCAAACTCGCCGTCGTGCTTAATTACCAAATAGCATCACAGTTAAATTCCAGCTATTAAGCTTCTTAATATGATTAACACATCTCAATTAGGCCACTGACAATTTGCATAATTCATAAGGTAATGTGATTGTGCTCCAGTGTATACTCAGAGAAAACGATGACAGATCTCTCCGTAACTGCTGTTGCGTGCTCTCCTAATCTCATTTCTGCAAAAGCCTGCCGGAGCCGTTCCAAAAAACGCCACGCCGGCCGTGCGCTGCCAGTCAGCACATGTGCGCCTCTATTATGTGCTGGATTAGGCTTTAGCATTTCCGCTTGAAGGATGATTAGCCGGTCCAACAGATGTGATTCTCATATCCTACTCGTTGGTGCTCCGCGGAGATGCTGCATCAGCATGTTTAAAAACACACACACACACACAGAGAGAGAGAGAGAGCGAAAGACAAAGCAGCGTGTATTAGCACTGAAACCAGACCAGCCGTGTGTCGTGATGGTCTGCGCAGAGAGCATCGACGGCATGAGAAGCAAATGATTTCAGGCAGCTGTGCTGGAGAATATGAGCTGCTTTGTTTGTTTTCACCTGATCGGGCACCTGAGGGAAGCGCCGGTCCGCTGAAAGCTGCACACTTGTGTGTTATTCAACAGGAGTGAATGTAGAGGCCTACGGGTCAGATCTGGAAAAGCACTGCTAAATGCCAATAATAAATTGCATGCAAAATAAACTTGTAATAGGAAGCGGAAATGATTGCATATCTTTTCTGTGTGATGTAAAATCATGTGCATGCAATCAAACTAAAAACAAAAAAATGTAAAAGTTAAATCCAACATTTTATCTTAGTTTTTTCCCCTCATATTCATAAGTTCAGAGTGCATACCTCGTAATTCTGAGAATAAAATTCCTAATCATGAGATATAAAGTAGAAAACTAAATAAAATAAAATAGTTTGTCTTTATCTTGGAAATAAAACAGGACTATTTTGTATTTTTAAATAATTTAATTGAAACTTTTGGCAGTCTGATCAAATTATGAACAGCAAAAATTTGACCATTATGGATGATTTAATATTAAAATGAATTTTAAACATGCATTGCATTTTGAGATGCAGTGTTGCACGTTGCAGTTTGGGACTGAATCATGTAATATTCAATAAAGACAGAAAATGTTATACTGTGCACAGTGCATTGCAGCAATAGTACAAATAATAAGGTAGTATGCTATACCGAGCATAGCCAAGTATTTGCATGAACAATTCTATTTTATGAAGTGGCTTAACGCACAGATTTCCACCAAAATTGGGCGTTTTTAATATCACCGTAACAGACGCCCTCTTGAATCCATTTTGTGACATCAAGCATGTCATTGTTAACGCCGCACACTCTTAAATGGTCTGTCTGCTGGTTTGAAACCGAGCTGCCGTAGATGATTTATTCCGTCTGTAATGAGCTATAGAAGTGTATACTGTGTGCACTGGTGTGTTCAGCCTAAGAAGCCGTAAGGAGTCGAGCTTCCCACAGGACCCAGAGAACTGAGCGCGCTCGCAGTAATCATATCTCTGGCTCGTTTCAACGCTGTCAAATATTCCCGCCCTGCCCTCTGCTCACCTCATTCTCACCCATCAAAAAATAACATTACATCACCCGAACCCCCAGGCGCTAAACCTTACACCGTTTAAACACATGCCACAAGAAAACTAGCCTTTTGTTGAGGTTTGCACGGAGAGAAAACAATGTAAGTCAAGATTTGAGAGGTTTGACAGACGTTTAGAAGACTGAGATTTATAATCATCATCATATGCTTACAGATGGTTGCAATAAAAAAACATTGCACAGTGTTAAAACCAATAACTAAATGAGCTCTTCATTTTTAGATTTCCCTTTGTACAAAGCCAGAAAAAACCTCTGCAAAGACAAAATAAAAAAAGAGCTTGTTTATTATAGAAACTTACAGTGTCAAAAATAACCTAAATGAGCTTCTACTTTACCACTTCAAAAAAGAAAAGCTTGTTTATTAAAAGTAAACATAATCTAGAAGAAATTATACAATTTTATTCATTTTTACTTGTTTTTAAATAGCATTTCTACTGATAAAATATGCAGAATTTTCTAAAAACATATTAGCTAATAAGACAATATTAAATATTAAATCTAATCTAAATAGTTTTAGCTTTTAAGAAATGCATTGCTTTATAAACATGAAAAATATATAAATTATATATTATGAACAAGTTTTTTGTTTTTTATTATATATAAAATAAAATATAAAATAAAAGTACTCTAAAGTTGTCTAAAATTAAGATAAAAAATATCAGTTTGAGACATGTAAAAGCACTCAAAATCAATATGACCAATTTGTTGTTTTTTTTTTTGTTTTTGTTTTTTTTGACTTGTTTACGAAACAAAACAAAAAAAACTATTTACTACAGTCGACGTGAAAAACATTGCACTCATAAAAACAAAGCTGATAAAATGTGTTTGCAAAGAACCCATTCAGAATGGAATGAACAAAAAACAACAACAAACAAGCCACGAGTGCATAAACAGCTTCCATTAGAGCTTCATTTGGATCTTTCTGAAGTTAACGACTATTTGAATGCGACGTAAAATCTCTGACAGGTGCTCAAACCCTCATACTCCTCAACGGCAGAGCGCCGCTACTGTGTCTTTGTCAACGCTGGAGGTTCAAGGTGGTGTCACAGAACAAACTCTGACATTCAGCAATTAGATGCCTTGACATCGTTCTGAAGTTCCAAGAGATCCAAGAATTCCGCTTCCATAAAGACGAGTCTCCATGTGTCAGAAACACTGAGACAAAACCAAAGAGGGAAAAAAGAGAGACGTATTTGCACGGCTCCTTTCAAGTGCTGGGTTATTTCGCCGTGAAGAATAATGAAACGAGAGTTTGCATGGTATCGGGTCCGTGTGAGCCAACTGATCTGGCTGGAATTGTTTGAGAGTGTATTTTTGGAAAGCCATTGGTGCCAGATCCTTTCCAACACGGTTCTGTGCTGCACGCTTCAAAAGATCACAGACGCTCAGACAAGACACCGCCATTGTTTCCTGAGCGTGTAAACAAGTGCATTGCTCTATTTCTCTTCCGAACATGATTTGAAACTCATCACTAATTACTCATAAAAATGCTTTTTTAATGCAGCTAAAAAAAAAAAACAAATGCTAAAAACGCAGCTAAAGCCATTAGATCTGGATACAAGAAGTAAAAAGTGTGCTGAGTGATAGGAAAAATGAATATAGCTTGAACAATAGCACAGCCATTAGAAGCCATGCATTACAGCGATTTTACTATAGTGGTGTCAAGATAAAACACAGCTTTAATGCTTTTATAAAGATTATAAAACACCTTCTACATTAATATAAAATGTGTGGTTTGTGTTCATCATTTAACAGTGATTCTCAAAAATGTGTGTGAAGATGACAGTGTGAACATGCACAAAGACTATAAAATCCACCTACAAGCAAACACACACACAAAGAGTCTTTGCACAAACACATTCCTCAGACAAGAAAGAAAAAATGAGTGGAATGAAAGCGAGCAGAGAAAATATGGTGGTGTCTCAAGACGTTTGGACTAAAATAAAGTGTTTCTTCCTCTTTCTGCACTCAGAAGAACACTCGGGCTGTTTAGACTTCCCCCTGTGTCTGCCATTGCCTTATATCCCAGTAAAAACACAGCAGGGTCAAAAGGTCGGGTCGTGAACCAGGGCCGTGTCCTCCCCTGCAGGTGTCAATTGGCACAAGGGGAGGAACTGTAAAAACACTCTACAAACTCACTGACAGGTCTGCATGTGATCTTGAGCTTTAAGAAGACGCCACTTTCAACCGTGCGACTATTTTACCAAACCCAGGCAGATCTTTCAGGGTCATATTTTTGCATTAGTATTGAACATACTTTTTTTTTTAAATGCAAACTAATTAATAAATTATTTATTGTGTATAAAACGTTAAATATTTAACCTTTAAAAAGCGTGAAGTGTGACATGGAGAAGGTAAGCATATCTTTAAATCCCATGACGACATATTTATAATCGTTAACTTTTTAAATGTTTTTTTAACAATTTATACATTATAAACCCCTACTTCAGGCCTCATCTCATTTGAGTATGCTTTTTAAAATTATCTTACGCATTGTACCTTGAAGCAAAGTTTATTAGAGTTTAGGAGAAATAACGACAAAAATGCAATATAAAAGAAATTAATTTGATGAGTAAATAAGACTTGGCTATTATCATTACATTATCAGCTCCAGAAGATAAAAGAAAAAACCCATCAGTGTCACAAAGCATTTGCAAACTGGCACAAAAGTCAAATTTAATGCAATTTTATTCCATTATAATTTTAGTAAAAGTTGATCTGTAAGTATGCAGAAAGATTTCTTTTCAGCAGTAACTCTCAGCAAACAAGCTTCACAGTCCTCCACTGTGATCCAAACATCGCTTTTGCCAAAGCACCAACATCTCCACGAATGTCAAACAGAATAAACACTTTCCATGAGCTATTTTGATTCCTGCATGATTTCAAAACAAATAAAAGTTAACGGCCGTGCGACTCAGAAGGTCTGCGGATTTGCCTCTTAAAACACAGAACGGCTGAAATGTCAGCATACATTCAAAATCCAAAACACTTAGAGACACGACCGGCGCACAAGTCTTTGAATCCATCTATAATTCCTAAAAAGAGCTTTCCTGAATATGGCAAACATTCACGGATGTGTTGAAGGCCGCAGAAGTGGGGCGGAAACTTTCTCACAAACAAACCTCAATAATCTTAAACCTGTTGTCGTTTCGACCTGGCTCAAGGACGCTTCGTATTTTTTGCAGTAAAAAGGCAAAGAGGAGCAGAGCAGTCTGGTATACGTCCACATCGCTCCGCGCTCGAACTCTGTGTGAACTCGCCAAAGAAAAACAAACAGAAAAAGAAACGTCGGGGAGTAAAACTCCACGCATAGCTGTGTCACTCCCCTCTCGGACGCATAGCAGGCCGCAGAAACCCCCCGCTCTCAATGAAAACATCATCGGCAAGCATCACGGCGGCGGAGACAGAGACAGAATCAACAGAGATGAGAACCACCCACGGCCTCACAGCTGGAACAGAGCAGTCAGAGAGATAATGATAAAGAAATCTGCTTTATCCTTCATCTAGTCCTTTTTATTTCATGCACTAATGACTGTGAAACACGCTGGAACCGTTTCCACATCAAACCGCAGAGCGATAGCGTCTCAATATCTCAGCAGCACAAATCCATCGCAGTTCCTAGTCTCTGTACTCGAGAGAAAAGAAAAAAAAACACAGCGCCGCTCTCGACACAGCAGACCGCAAGAGTCACATTCGACCCTCTTCTCCATGCTTTTAATCATGGCAATGGCTCCACGAAACAAGGTTTCCCTCCAAAAATGCACAAACACAATCTTCATTCATGGATTTAGCAGAAGGCAACTACATAAATATTTAGCAACTTAGGCAGTTTGCAATTCAATCCTGCTTTTTGCTAAACAGAACGTAGCTGCACAAAAAAAACAAGCACGGTACAGTGCAAGAGTAGTAAAGATGATTTACCAGTCAGAGGTCAAAGAAGCTCAACTTCTTCATTTCCTCACTACGATCGCCACAAACCCTCATTTTACCCACTGAAATCTATTCTCTGAAACATGCAGAAAACTGCATGCCACTACAGCACTGTGTTTCCAATTAAAAGATTTTTATGACAGGATTAGATATGCATGACATGTGCAAACCATTAAAAGACAACAATTAGCTTTCACAGCTTCGACCAGACACTGAAAAACATATGCACTTGATGTCCAACAAATATCCAGTGTTTTTATTTTATTTAATTTTTTTTAATTATCTCACATGTGCTACTCAAGCATGGTGTATATATATTTAAAATCATAGCATGACTTGCCTGTTTTTTCTTTGATATCACACAGGACGTTGAAGAGCGCTGGCTTCATTCTGTGGCAGTTGAGAGCATGTTTTCTGAAACACAACACAAGGCCGCGGTGAGCTTCTGAGCAGACGAATATTTCACTCGGCTAGCAAAGACTTATGCATCTGCCTGTTGCCTAAACGTACACTGATCGTGGTGAAATTCAAAGCACATACAGACCCGAGCAAACTCATGCTAGTCTCTGTTTACCATATTTTGCATGCTGTTTGTATAACATTAACAAAATTCCATAAGTAATTAGCACTAATAATTAATATTTTCGTATCATTGCATGGTTTGTGACTAAAACATTTAAAATATGCAAAAAATGCATTTTTTATTGAACACATCCATATGCAAAAAAAAAGGATTATTCAAACATTTAGCAATAGAGTGATTACATTATTACAAAAAAATCATAACACTGCAGATAGTAGGGGAAAAGGGGAAAAAGAAAGATAAAATTATAAAATATAGTTGAGCTCATTGAATTAAAAACCTCTATTCTGAGCAATGTTTATCCTAAAGGGACACGGTGAAACGCGTGATATGAGTCTCAGTGCTGTCTGTCAAATTCTACCGTGGCATCTGTTCATTTCTATTGACAAAAAATGAGCACTGCATGTCAGAAAAATACACTGATGTCTGTCACTACACACTACATATGTTTGGACACAGTGACAACAACGATTGTGTTATCAGTCCATATCTGGATGCCTACTTAGTCAATATCTGCAAGTAAATATTTGATGTCAAACATCTAAACTATACTGCCTGCACTAATATCACTTATTTACTCACTGCACTTATTGGCATCACAATAGAATTCCTAAAAAAAGGCACTTGATAAGTTTAAAGAGAATTAAATGCCAACTAACATTAAAAAATAAATAAATAAATAACAGTAGATTATAAAGCTTTTGAAACAAAACAGATCTCCTATTAATCTATCAAGAGATTATAGTTTTAGCAATAGCTGTAGTGATGCGTGTTATTTATCACAAATTACACATTCAAGTGATGAATATTAAATCAGCTTAACTGAATATTTTGGAAGTCTGTCTTTAATTAGCTTATATATTAGTACAGCGTTGGTGAGCAACAAAAATACATTATTTTAAAAATTATGTGTAAATGCTACACATAAAATATGTATTATTTACTAAAATCTATAAATGTATAAACGTTTCATTTTTATTTTACATTTTTATATTTAAACTATTAATATTTTTAATATATAAATTTTGTATCATATAAATTAAGTGCACGGTATAAAGTGTGCAGTTGCTGTACTATTATATTTGTACATGTTTTCTGTGACGAGTTTATTTTTTAAATTAATTTAATGACTATTGCTTGGTAAAAGTGTACGTTATTTTCTACTTTAATTAATCAAGTGTCAATGGCGTCTTGAAGATGAAAGTCAGCCTGAATATTCCAGATCTTCGGATGAGATGAGTGACAGCTCACCTGGCCTGCGCCTCGTCCAGACTCTGGTCAGTGATGGTCATGATCTGTTGTAAAATGTCTCCAATGTCCTGCTTCCTTCCGTCTCCGTCGGAGGCTCCGGTGTTGTCCGGTATGTGCTGAGACAGGCCCGGGTGTCCGCTCATCCCTACGGCCGCATGAGCGTGCATCAGGCGCGGCTGCTCGTCCATGTCGGTCCGCTCCGGTCCTCTGTCCAGCTGCGGCGGAGATTCCTCTGGCAGTCTCTCTGTAAGCACAGTCCTCCTCAGCTCACTTACTCACAGCTCGAGCCACTATCAACCCTTTAACCACTAAACTCACCGGAGTGCGCGCGCGTGTGTGTGGCGTGTGTTATTAATCAGGTCCCGCGTGAACGCAGCGCTTCATACACTCGCGCGTTATTTTACTGTTTCATCCCGCTGCTTTTGTTACATTGTAGCGCTCTCAAAGCTCACAGACTGTGCGATGCTTTGGCCCCGCCCGCTCGTCATGATTGGACGCCGCCACCGTGTAGCCCCGCCTCTGCATGTCTCTCAGTGCACGTCAATCATTGCGCAGGGGAGATTCTTGCTCTTCATGTTTGTCCGCGGCACATGTGTTTTTTGTTAATATCTCTGATGTATTTAGAGAGAATGTCACGACTTTCTGTGATAACAAATATTTGTGTGTGTAATATGCTAATATTAAATTATTGTAAAAATATCATTTAGTAATCAAATATAATATCCCATTAACATATTTATTTATATTATAATATTAACGTCACAATTATTTCTATGCGTGCGTGTGTGTGTAATAATTAAGCATTAAGTACTAGTAAGATCATAAAAACCTAAATGACAATTAATTTATTTTCTAATTTTTACACAATTCATAATGTTTCTCATAATTCAATACCAATACAATAATGTAAATTATTATAATAAACCATGTCAGTCATATTTTAGAAATAAACATTATTTATTTACTTATTCATTAATTTACACATTTGTTTATTATGATATAACATTCAATTAGCATATTAATGTATCAGGATTATTAAAATAGAATACTGTTACAATTATTTTTGTAATAAGCAGTAGTATTATCATAAAAACCTAAATAAAAAAATATATTTTTCATATTTATTTAAAATAGTAGTTATATTTACAAACAAAATATACTCACAATATAATCTACTCAATTAATTATTAATCTGGTTTTGCAAATAAAGTATTCATGGTATTATGATAGTGGTAAAACCTAATGATTTTTTTTTTCATGTATTTAATAGACAAACAATAATGTATATAAATATATGAACTTAAAAAGTCTAAAACTAAAGTTTTTTTGAATTACTTTTGTAATTTATTCATTAATTTATGGTGGGAGCTCATTAGACACTTTCAAATGAGGGACACTGAACATGGTGGGATGTATAGATGTCTCGAACACGAGCTAAATCATTGAGTCTGACGTTCAGGGTCCGTCTCACTTTCGCCTTTGACCAGTGATAGACCTCCATTTTCTCTCCACGACTCCATCTCATTTTCCAGCCCGCTGCCAAGGAATAGATATATCTCACAGAGGTGTAAAACTCCCAATCAAAACAATCGACCTTGTCCTTCATCCATTTCAGTTATTACCCGGTTAATGTGCTTAATTCAGGATTAACGATCGAATGATTCCATCCTTCGTTTCAATCCCAATGAGTGATGTTGAATCTTTACATTTTTCGCACTGATTTCGTATTTTAATTAAGCAGTAGCAATTAAGTGTTCCTGGAATGCAAGGCTAAAAATGATTTTATGCATTTTATTTAAGCGTCTTGTTTGAGCGCAGTGCATCGATCTGTTTTAATGCTCAGTGCAGCGCTGGGTTTTGTCAGGTATGTTCAAGCAGCACGCTTGACTGTGTTCGCTTGGGTTTTTCTAATGTAAGCCGGTGACCCATGGTGCGCAGCCAAGCAGCAGGGCCTCAGTGTGTGTGACCAGGCTGAAAAGTGCCTTCCAGGTCTGAAGCATCCACTCTAGTGCTCCTGCCACTGGGAAAGAGGGGGAGGCTACACACACACACACACACACACACGCTCAATCCAGTGTGTATGATTGAGAGATGCCTGCTTAACTCAGCCGAGAACATCCAGCAAATCCTGGAGCGAAAATAAATGGAAGACACTTCAGGCTAGTTTCCCTGTTCCAAACTGAGCAGTGAGCCTCTGGCTACGAGACAGATTTCTTGGAATGTATTCGGAATGACTTCGCAGACAGTCTCCTGGTTGTTCTCTGTTTATCCTTAGTTTGAGTTTGTAAAAGGACAGTTCTGTACCTGTGTGTGTCTCGCCATCTGCCAAGCTCTAACAGGAATCCCTGAGAGATCTTTCACGAAGCATGAGAGACGGTCACACTGTCCAAACATCTGTCCTGACCAGCAGCACATTCGCTCATCAGATCAATCTAACAAGCGTTTAGACTCAGCACACTTCATGCAACGGTACGGATGTGGGTTAAACAGGAAATAAAGTGCTTGCAGATTTGGGTTTTATAAGCATTACAAAGATGTGAACGAAGTAGTTTTTTGTTTAGACTTTGGAAATCTTTTACATTTTTATTGTAAGTCATAGACATTTTAACAAATTAAATTATGTAAAATTCAGATTGTCAACTGGAGGTTCACATCTCCAGAATGGAGATAATAAAATGGGACTATATAAAAAATAAAGGTTCTTTGGTGTTGATGGTTTATAGCGTTGCTGCAAAAACCCATTTTTTCAGAGTGTTTCCAGAGAAGAAAAAAAAGAGCTCTTAATGCAAACCCAACCACTCTGAGTCACCTTGTGCTGAAAACCTTTAAACTCATTTGCAGTTCCCAGTCCAAAATTACAATTGTTGTACTATGCATATTTACAGTGTATTTCCACCAATTCTTGGAATCAAAACTTTTGTCATCTTGATTTTTTTCAACTAGCACAGGTTTTGTATTTCTTTTGGAGCTGATTGATAATGAGCCTAATTGATTTCAGTGCATTATTTTTAGATAATTTTGGCAATGTTCATTAAAAAATAGAGATGCCTGGCTGATCAACCACTCAAAACAGAGAACAAGGTGACAAAAATGTATGAATCCAAGATTTGTTAATACTGTAGGATGGCATCACAAGAAATTAATAAGCAGGTTTTTTTAAATAAAGAAATAAAAATAACTAAATATAAAAAATTTCTCACACACATATGGATGATACATTGACAGATAGACAGAAAGATAGATAGAACTCTCTTATATCTATAGATAGATGATATAAATATAGATATGAGAGAAAGTCAGTATAGGTTTTAATCCAATGTTAACATTTACCAGCATGTTCACAAAAACAAAAATCTTCTTGTTTTCATCCAATTTTGTAAAATCTCTTGGAAACTGGATACGTGCAATTATGTTTGTGGCAGCTGCACTTATTGTGTATAAGACAATATTGGCACCCTAATGTGATTCTGTGTCATACATTCACAGCTATTAACAGCAACAGAGTCCGTTTCAGACCATGATGTCAAATACAACACCCGTGAGGGAAGACGCTTTCCTCGTCCTACCTCCATATGGAAAACCACCGATTATCAAGACATGGATTTCCATGCAAAATTTCAAGATTTTACATTTATAGGAGGAAATCTGCTGGATGGATTAAAAAACAGTGTTGGGAGAGCTGAAAGTATCGTCCAATGTTAATTTATAGTAAACAAACATGCAAAGGACGATTTGTGAAAGCTGTGAAAATCTGTAGGGCTTTTCTACCAGATTCTGTGGGCGCAGACTTACACATTATGCCATAAATAAAATACCCTAATTTACAGTTTTAATACCATAAAAAGAACAAGCAGGAATGGCTATTGACATACGACTTAAGACAGCATCAAGGCTTCGCAGCTGCATATCAATAAAAACATGAATTAATGCCAAATCGTATATCACATTTCTCATCACTGAAAGAGCTTTACAGTAATCACTTAAAACCTCACTCTGCACACAACACAGATCTGTGGCGTTTGACGCAAACACACGTTACGCCTGCATGTGCGTGTGCGTGTGTGTGTGTGTTCTGTGAGTGGATTGAAGCTGACAGCGATGCAGTCTGAAGTGGATCGCTGGATCTCTCATTCCTCTGCTCCAGGAGATTCCTCTCACACTGATCCTGGAGTTAGTGTAAAGTGTTGCAGCAGTGGGGGAACTCGAAACTAACTAGATGTCAGCAGTTTCCTCTGTGTATGAGTTTTATATACTCCTAAGACATTACCCTCCAGTTTTATAAACAACTCATAAAGGAATAGTTCACCTTAATATGAAAATCCTGTCATCGTTTACTCAGCCTTAAGTAGTTTCAAATCTGTAAATATCTTTAAAAATAAATCTTTTTATTCAATAAATATCTTTATTCTGCTGAAGACAAAGGAAGATATTGTGAAGAAAATTCAAACCAGGGTGTTTTGGTCACCGATGAATTCCATAGTCGAAAAACAATACCATGGAAGTCGATGGTGACCCAAAACAGCCTGGTTAAATTTTGTTTTAAATATAGATGACAGAATTTTCATGTTGGGGGAACTATTCATTTAAGATGCACACCAATGCATCTTTGAGATGCACCTTTTTTCTAAGGCATGTTTCCTAGAGAGGGCTTTAAACAAGATTAGATCACTTAGAAAAAAAGCATTACTGGTGTGCATCTTCAGACATGTTTTAAGATCAGTCAGTGCAAGGTTATGTCAACTGAAGCAGCTCAGATTTACATTTTAGTCTAGAACTAGGCTGTGTCTGTAAAAACAGGGGTATGGGTTTGTTTGACACTTGTCAGTTGTATTGCTGTATATGTAATAGAATTAAATAAAAGCCTATAAAACTGTTTTACAAACAAAAAGCAGGTTCACACTTTATTTTGATTGTCCACTTCAGACATTCTACAACTATATGTAACTCACATGTCTACTAACGCTCAGTTAAGGCAGGTTTAGGGTTAGTAGAATAAGTTGGCATATGGTTTTTCATAGTTATTATGTTGTGGACCCATCAAATAAAGTGTTAGAAGATATAATCTTATAATAGTATAATAAATAGTTGCAATGTTCCTCCTCTTAGTAGAGTGTGTAAAATAAAAGCAGAACTTGTGATTATCATAACACCTTGACTCTATTACTGTGTCTGAAACCACATACTGCTTATATTTCAAATTGAACGTACTACCCGACTGTTAAGAAGTGGGTAGGAATGTGGGGAGTATGACATCCGCCATATTGATGTTGTCACGTGTCATGCGTCGTCACAGCAGCACAAAAATGTAAACTTTCAATAAGTCATCTGTTTATTTAGATTGTGTTATACAAGTGTCATGTATGTTTTTTTCCTGAGGTACTCACACTTGAAATGAGCCGCGTCTCCACTTTCCACCATATTCCGAATATGACGCCTCCTCTCCCGGAGCCCCATGGGATAGGAAAGTGTCCATGGTATGCGTACTACAGAATTCGGCCGGAAGCAGTAGGTCATCCGGGTACTTCTCGCAGACTGAATTTCGAATACTATGAATTTGGACATACTACTCGCCTCGCATACTGTTTTTTGCATACTATATAGTAGGGAAGTAAGCGATTTCGGCCGCAGCATATCACTACAAGAAGATGTACTAATGTACTAATTTTAAGGAATTTAATACAGTTAATAGTTAGTACAACTAAACCACAGATTCATCTAAGAGTTTGGGAGAAAGTCATAAGATGTGATCACATTCGTAACATTTTGGTGACTCATTATTATCAAGGGCATATATGGCTTTCTGTTCGTCAGTGCAGTGAACTCATGTGACTTAAAGCGAAATCTGCCTTAGGGTACCTTCAAGTAAAATTCCCAGTCGAGTAAATTTATTTCTACTGAAATTCAACTCAAATGAGACTGTTCATTTATTAAATGCTTTGCCTCACACGCTTCAATTTCTTTTTGCTCTAAGAAAGTAGCACTATTTACACATTCTAGAAATACTTCACATTCGTGCATTTAGCAGAGACTTTTAACCCCAAACCCTGTTAAACACTATGAGATACAAAGCCAGATTTGTTGAAGCCGGTCGTCCAAACAGATCGTCTTGTGGAGTCAGCGTCGCTAACTAAATCAAACATCTTAAAAACAAGTCCTAATGAGAGTGACACGTCTGCATGGGAATGAACGCTGTAGGTATCAGAGACAGACAGACACGTGAGAGACGGTCAGCGCCTGTGGGATGAGCCTTTAGCTTCCAGGGCATGGAGGAACATCAGAAAGGCTTTCAGCAGCATGCCAGTGGAGCCTCCACAGACGAGCCTGAAAGAACCAATAGAGCCCAGAACAAAGAGGAGCTGTGTTACAACAGACATACTAATCACTCGCCCAGAGCCACATCAATGCCGCCTCACACAGAGACTCCAGCCTCTCCAGCTCTTCAGGAGCTTCTGCTGCCATCGCAGTCCGGTCTCCATCACCTGCACGTCTCCTCCATCACATCAATCAACTGCTTGTTTATTTGCAAGCCTCATTATGTTTGTGTGCCATCTGCACTCCTCTCCTCTTCTCTCCTCCCCTTTTCCTCCTGCATCCTCCCCTTTTGTTTTGACCGGCTAGCCTACAGGTAAAAAAAAAGGTACCAAAAATGATTCAGACACCAGATAGATTTTCTCACATTTTTTTACTAGTGGGTACAGGACACTGTTGTTCATTTATGTAAGTGAGGATAGCAAAATAAAGTAAATTGTGACATATTATACCCAGAGATTCTTCATACAGAGAACTCTGAGTTCTTGTTACCATTTTCTAAACTTTAGAGAATAAACTGTGATTATACACAACACAAGAAAAAATAGTAGGCTAAATCGTGCACACGAAATATAATTGTGTGCATGTAGTAGTAAATGTGCAAGAAATGTTAAAGGTGTTTGAATAAATGTATAGGTTTTGTACATGCTATATTCTCATGTTTTTTTCCCTTTAGTGGAAGAAGAGTCATGTTCACCAAGGTTGCATTTATTTGATCAAAAATGCAGTACAAATCTTATTACAATTTAAAATAACTTTTTCTAAATTAATTTATGTTTAAGTGTAATTCATTACTCTAGTCTCCAGTGTCGCATGATCCTTCAGAAATGATTAATATGCTGTTTTGCTGCTAAGAAATATTTCTGATTATTATCAGCGTTGAAAACAGTTGTGCCTAAATATTTGTGGAAACTTCGATGAACAGAAAGTGCAAAAGAACAACATTAATTATAAATTAAAAGGTTTTGTAATATTATAAACATCTGTCACTTTTGATTAATTTAATGTATCCTTGCTTGATAGAATTATTAATTTAGAAAAATAAACAAACCTTTCAGCCTCCAATCTTTAACGGTACTGCATGCAGATTAGATTTTTGTGAATATTATGCTAAATTGTTGTCTCAAGAACAGGACTGAAGAACTGTTTTCTGTGATAAAATCACTTTATAAACATGTCTTTTAAACTCAGAGCGGATCTGCAGCCCAGTGCCGTAAACGTGCCTGAACTGTCTTTGACCTTTGACCCTGTGGCTATCCCACAATCTAATGAACTCATGTTGATGTTCTGCAGCACACACACACACACACACCGCTGCCAAGGATACAAATGAAAAGTCCTAGAGTGGAAAAGTGTCCTCTGAGACGTGTAAGTAGTTCAGAAAATTCAATCAGACGCTCCATACATGCTCTTATACGTGTACAGAGAGGGATTGTTTCCACAGCTCATGGACAGAGTGAGATAAATTAAGCTTTCGTTTATGCATTTCTTCTCCTGGACTAATTGTGTCCACAATCAAGTTATGGAATAACATTACAACTGTTTTCAACCTAGGATGCTTTTACATTGAAAACAGGGCGTTAGAATGCTAGCTAAATGTGCAACACACAAAGAAAACAATCCTTGTTCTATGCATTTAATAAAATAAGCATATATATATATATGTATATATATATATATATATATATATATGCTTCAAGACAGACTTGAACAATCATGCGCAGTTCCATTAGATTCTCAGAGAACATTATTGTCAGAACTGGCCCATGTTCAAGGTTAACCTTTTAGAGACACTTGATTGTGGAGAGAAGGTTAAACAACACATTAACATGCATTAAAATGTTAAATTATGGCTCCATTTACTGTAAGAGGGAAAAACAACAACATAAAAAAGGCTTTTAAAGGCCGTTTATAAGAGTCAGGACGAGCAGGCCGGATGGATGAGGGCAGAAGGGAAGGAGAAACATCCTCTCTCTTTCTCTCTTTCTGCCTGATAATCATTTCTTTGAATTTAGGTTTAATGAACTAATGCGGGTCAGCTCTGTAATTACACTAAAACTCTGCTGGAAAGAAAGAAAATAAAGTTGAAAGCCCAGTCCTGTACAGCTGTGTCATACAGATTGCAGATGTGGCTGAATCATATTTTCCATATTACACCGGACATAAGGACTGAATAGAGGTCTAACAAAACGCTTTCTTGTAAGACAGCATCCTAGCTATTAAACAAATTGCAGTATATGTTTAACTGAATGCCTTTGAATCTGGTCAATTTAGGTTGAAATGTATATATAGACAGACAGATACAAAAGAAAAGTTTTTGCTCATATATATATATATAAATTTTTTATGTTTTTATATATATATATATATATATATATATATACATCCATATTTTATGAATAAAAATTTATACATGTAAATATTTTTTAAATATATACTGTATGTGTGTGCTTTTATTTATAATAAATATGCACAGTACAGACACATATATTAGGTAAACAAAAACTTTTATTTTGGATGTGATTATTGGTTCGACAGCACAATTTTTTGTCAAATGTTAAATGTTGTAGCTGCTTACCATTTCTTTTTTGCTTGATCGGACTGGCGCTCTTGTATGACCTCCATCTTGTTTAGGAACATAAACAATTAGCAATCTGATCAGTGCAGGTTATGCACTAAATTCACTACCCATCTCATCCATTTAGGTAATTGAACAATCCCATCATGCCCACACACTTTTATCTGATTGACAGCCTTCTCTTTTTAACCATCCCTTGCCCGCCAAGTACAATTTGCATAATTGTGTATTGTAAGAGACATGAATCATGAGATCCTCTCTTGAAATCATCTGTCAGTTAATAGTTATACCTAATAAACACCAACAACATTCATTTAAAATATGTATAATGCTTACTATTTAGTGCATATTAAAACAAATTGAATATGTAAAAAATAACAATATATTTAAGGCATATTTAAATTAATTTAAAAAATAACAGTAGTAACAGTCATGTTTTGTTCTTGAATTATTATTATTTAACAATTCATTTGACTGTATGATTCATTGACTGTTATTGTTTAATTAGTTTTTATTGAATCGGTTGAGTGAATGATTCATGACTCCTAAGGAGTCACTTTGATTTCTGAATAAATTCCTGAATGAATTGTTTTAATGAATAATAATACTTTATCTGATTCATCAAGACTTGTCGCCACCTACTGGTCTAATGATGTGACTTACACAAAGAGTCACTGAATAGGTCACGCTACTAACACACACTCACATCTCTCATATCTTACATACTGCTCTGCATGCACTGTATAAACCACTGAGATTTTATTAATTGAGAAATGCAATTTTTCCTTCATCTGTTTTTCATATTTTGTCAATGAATTCTAAACATTTAGCATATTTCTATGTAAATATTCTAAAAATTATATTGTGGTCCTTCACATGAGATGCTAGGCTGCTGGTTTCTCCATCATCGTTTAGGACCCTTGAGCAGACGGTAAGAAGAGGTAAAAATAAACAGACAGAAAGAACATTAGTGGAAACACTAGAGAGACAGAGTGGCTAAAAGAGGGGCAGAGGAGAAGAAAAAGTGGGACAATTTAGCAGTGAGAGAGAAACAGAGGCAGAGAGGGAGACACGTCACTCTGAATCTCCATCACAGAGCAGGTGAGGAGAGATAAATGTCAAACGACGCGCGGCAAAAGAAAGCAATAACTCGACTGTGCTCATCCAGGCCAGAGTTGCTCAAGCACACACACACATCATCCTGCCCTTTGGTTAACACACAGCCACGTCACACACCTTTTAGCTTTGACACACATACACACTCACACACACTGCATGGAAAGTTCAATTTTATTTATAAAGTAGTTTTTGTCTATCTGAGGCTGTATAAGTCAGCTGTTGAACTAGCTTTCTAGTGAAGTTGGTTGACCAAGCAAGAAGCCTGTGCATCAGCACACACAACACGACAGATGCTGCTCTTCTGAACACTGATTGGCTTACTGATTTTGATAAACATGATAAAAAAAATTAAGTTGGATGGGTCAGTTATAAAGGTTATAGTAACGGGTGTTTGCTGTATGCATGCCAGAATAAGTAAAAAAAAAATATACTGATCTGTGATAAAACTCTCGGCTCCAGGGGACGAATAAGGCCCCTGTAGCGAATCCAAGCATTTTTTAAAGATAAATATACATATTTCAAACAACAAACACTTTTTTCTCACTTCCGCTGGTTGAGGTATGAGGAAGGTATTGGAACCCCTGCTAAAAAAAAAAAAAAACAGCAAATGCTGGTTAGATATGTTTTGAAGATGCTGGATGCAGGCATATACATATTGCAGCCATTTGGTAAAATCATTTAAGTTATTTTTTTCCCCTCATTAATGTACACACAGAACCCCACATTGACAGAAAAACACAGAATTCTTGATTTTTTATATTTTTGGAGATTTAATCAAAATAAAAACTGAAATATCACATGGTCCTAAGTATTCAGACCCTTTGCCGTGACACTATATATATATTTAACTCAGGTGCTGTCCATTTCTTCTGATCATCCTTGAGATGTTTCTACACCTTCATTTGA
>JAUMHP010000048.1:1227803-1239239 GCA_032361065.1 Enteromius trimaculatus | reverse complement strand
AGATAGATAGATAGATAGATAGATAGATAGATAGATAGATAGATAGATAGATAGATAGATAGATAGATAGATAAAGATAGATAGATTTAGAAGAGAAATACAGTCATACATGTTTGGAATGACATGAGAGTAAATGATTTGTGGTTTGTCTGTAGCTGGACGCATCAGCTCAAGTTAATGCACTCAGGCAGAGAGTGGAGAGCAGAGCTGTTTGGCTAAGTATGGAGCAATTACATGAGCAGGTGATTTAGAGAGAGCCAGCGTCCAGCCGCTGGGAATGAAAATGGCTTCTGTAATGGCAGAGGCGACGCACGTCCACTCTGAAAGGACAGACCATTACAGCATGTCAACACAGGGAAGAAAAAGATGAAAACTATGAGTGCTACAATTAAGGAGCGCCGGAGGAACGGCTGAAAGACAGCAGAGGAACTGAAGAGGCCAGGGAGCGAGACGGGCGGCTTACGTGAGGATTTATGGGTGATTTCATGAAGGACCCGCCGTGTGCTGTAGGTTCATGTGTGTAGCGTTAATGGCATCGCTAACCTTAATGAGGTCACTATGAATGTCATAGTGTCAGCGGAGACGTTCATGACCATTACAGTCCGATCCGCTTGGTGACAGTGACCAGCAGGAGAACAAAACCTCTTAACCTTTGACCTTTAATCATCATGCACACTTTACACAATTACGTACATTCATCTGTTACTATCAAACCAGGGATCATTTATTGAAACAAAAACTGCAGAGCAAAACGATGGAGAATGAATCCAGCTTAACATAACTATAATGAGACTAAACAGAAATGGGGCTTTCCACAAAGAGGGCACAAAAAAACAGGGACAGAAAATGCATTGTTTGTGTTTTTTTAGTCACTGGTTTCTCAAACATAATACATACTGTATATGGAAGCTTGGTTCTACTTTGGAGTAAAAAATAAAAAGGTAATTGTGACTTTTCCCATGCAGTCCAAAGAGAGATAAGCTTCAGATTGACAGGGAAAAAAAAGTCAAAATTGTAAAAAAAAAACAAAAAAAAAACTTTATTTTATGTTATTCGGTTGTGAAAAATAAAAATATAAAAAATAAATAAATAAATACCCAAAAGTGTGAGATGTAAACTTGGAATTGCATATAAAAAACACACATATATATATATTTTTTTATATTTTGTGATTGAGATTTTTTTCTCAGAATTTAGATTTTTTTAATTAGTGACATAAAAAGTAACAGTTTTCTTTAGTTTTTTTATTATTATTTATTTAAATAAATTATTAAATAAAAAATGTATTATACTTTATTACATTTGATTTGCAGTAGCTAACAAAAGAATACAAATTTAATGTACACAAGCAAAACTGAATGAAACAGGTAACACTTTACAATAAGGTGTTACAAAAGTTAATGTTTTAAATAACATGACAGAACCTCTTTATTAATCTTTGTTAATGAAAGGTAATAAAAATACAGTTGTTCATTATGTGTTCATGTTAGTTCATAGTGCATTAACTAATGTTAACACACAAAACTTTTTTAATAATAAAATGAAATAAAATGAAATAATAATTAATAATGCAGTGCTAAATGCAAAAATTAACATTAAGATTAATGAATGCTGTAGAAGTATTGATCATTCTTAGTTTATGTTTACTAATGTTGTTAACTAACGGTAGCTAACTGATGAACCTTATTGTGAAGTACCAATAAATGCATGCAATTCTAAAATAAATGAATGAAGGGCACACGACAGGGCCTTAAACTTCTAAGGAAGTTTTTTTTAGTTAGTAGTTTCTCAAACATGTCTAATAGTTCTCTGTGTGACGTGTGCATACTGTCTGGAGGCAAATAGGCACATACAGGATCCGCAGCAGTAACACTGATGTGTTTGAGACTGTTTGCTCGTAGAGCGGCAGCTGCGGCATGAGCGTAACTGTAAGCAGTGCAGTGATTTGTGTAATAAATGTAATTTGTGCCCATCCGGCTCCAGGCGACGGGACGCACCTCCAGCCTTCAGCGCAGTCTGCCTCTCATTACCACGCTCGCATCTGAATGCTTTCTGAAAATGAGCCACAGCAATTAGCACAGGATTAATTGGAGTCTTTATCTCATTAGCGCCGATGAGATGTGAGCGTGATTAGGTTTGTGTAGCCTGCCGTTTGTTTAAGCGGAATGCAGTAATTGGTGTCATTATTAGGGGCTCTTTAGCGTGCCGAGCGCCGCGGCGTGGGCCTCGTAAACCCCAGAGGCGTGTCGTTGGGCTGGGTTTGGTTAACCTTGAGAAAGAGTCCCGTGCCGCGGTCATGAACTGCCAGCTATTAACCCTACCAACAACCCCTCGCCAACAGAAACCCATTAACATGAGCCCACCCCTCCTGTGATCTCAGCTAACTGCTGCTCCGCCTACCCATAAACACTCTTTACTAGTCCTGATACTTTACAAGTGACTAATCTCGCACTTTCTAAACAGCCGGGACATCCATTCAGCAGACACTTTTACCCAAAGCTACTAACAAAAGAGTGACACCACACAAAATGAGACTTAAAAGAATCAAAAATTACATTCCGTTGCAAAATCTTTTTCAAAATATATATTTTTTGTGTGTTCGGCAGGGCAAAGACATTCATGCAGATTCGGAACTAATCGAGGGTGAGTAAATTATGACACACTTTTCATTTTTGGGTGAATTATTCCTTTAATGCACAACAGATTCCTATAGATTTTAATGTCAGCATGTACTCCAATAAACTTAAGAATACACATCCCAGCTAACTTTGGCTAATGTTCTGACAACGTTCTCTCAAAGTTATGAACAAATTTTAGTAGAATGTTCATTCAAAGTTATCTAGTCTTTGATGTTCTCACATTGATTTTAATCTCGTAACATCACGTAAAGCTGCTTTGAAACAGTGTATGTGCAAATAAAATTAGCAGAATATGGTGAATAATTTGCATTTTTTACCACATTTCTCCGTATGTATCAGTCTCATCAAGCAATTTTGAAAAACATGGGGAGAATATTTTTCCCTACAACGCTGAACAGCATCAAAGAGCCGTCTAGAATTACAACATTGAATTCTGTTAAATCTGATAAAATAGTCTCAAATGTTTTCACTGATTACATTTGACTTTAGATTCAATATATAATAAAACCACTTCTTTAGCTTGTCAACAAGGCCCTTAAAAGATGTTGTTAGTTTTCTAGCCTGAAAATCGCATCTTAATTCAAATGGTCTTATGTGTGTGTGATACATAAGACTTAATTTAAAACTCCAAAACGGTATTCTTTAACGTGTACTGTCTTTGAGAATCGTATTATTCATCTATACTTGCATTTCAAATATAATAATAATAATAAAATAAAGAAAATGGCACTGCAGCTGTTAGCTTTTCCAAATGGTACACTTTTGTACCTTTCAGAAACTAATATGTACACTTTAGTTATTAATATGTACCAGTATGGACCCTTTTGGTAAAAATATGTGTACCTTTTCAAAAGGTGCCGCCCCAGTGACAGCTGGGAGAGCTTAGATGCTGTACTGTCAACCTTATTGTGTTCGTTGCCCAAGATGCTGGAAAAAAATAGACAAACAACTATAAAACAGTGCAGACAAAAAGCAGCATAATCTCTGTTGACAGCCTCTAACGAAACCCCCTTCCCATATGTTTCGTGAGCTCCTTTTTAATTTGCACAGAGAGAGCTGCGCCACAGTAAACACCTGCTTCACCCCATTAAACATAATGTCACGACTTTGTCGTATAAAAACGCTCTTTCTTTCACGAGCGATCTCTCTCTAGTGAGGAGACTCCTCTTTATGACAGCTTGTGAGTATCTCTGTTAAGAAAAAGAGAAAGCCATAGTCATATAAATTGCAGGAGAAACACAGAGCCATTAATCCTGCGGTGGACGAGCTTCTCGCAGGCCTTTGTCTTCTCTAAGGGGGACCATCAAGTTTTATATTCTCGTAACTATTTCAGCCCCTTTAGAGTTAACAACTGGACACTGACTAAATGGCAGTGGTTAAACGAGAGCCCTGAGGGGTTCTTGGCAGGCTAAATGGCGAGGCGCGGACATTCACACAGCTTTGTAGCACAATAACAGAATAATCCAGGCTTCTAAAACACAGATTTTTGCTAGCTCTCTCCCTGATGCCCTGTCAGCGCTCAGATTTACTGCGTCTGCAGGGGTCAATAGGCCCTGAAGGACCCGCTCCAGGATATTACACAATAGCCGAGGGAACCGTGTGTGCGCTGTGCTGACAGGCATCCATCTCGCCTGCTGTTTCCATAGAGCGAGCGCTTTGTCTCGGAGCAGAGGCTTACAGTAGCCTCGCTGGTGTTCGTGGGAATTGTGCCGCAGCAGGAGTTAATAGAGATCCTAGTTTGAAACAGCCTCAAAAATGGTGGGATGAAAAAAGAAGAGAGTGATTTTAGAGCTATTTTATTTATCAGTCCATCTATAGATCTATCTATTTATCTGTGTGGACATGGCGTGGTGCCGTATGAATTTCCCCTATGGTGGTACGTAATAACGTAAAAACAAAACTGTAACATTGAAGATAAACCTCTCATGCATTTTAGAACTTTACAAATGAAGATTTTCTCATGCCTTTTTTTTCCCCTTACATTTTGCTATGTTACACCAGAACACAGTCCAATTTTTATTATATATATACTGTATATATAAAGAGAGAGAGAGAGAGAGTTTATTTGTAAAATAAAAACAGATAACTGTTTTTGACCATTATATATATATAAATATATATATATACAGAAAGAGAGTGTATAAGTATTAATATGTAAATATATGTTAAAATGTCATTAATTTCTGTCACGCTGACTGCAGAGCATGTAGCGCACGAAGCACGGATCTTGTAGAAAAATAGATATTTAATAAAGACTTCGACTGGCAAACAGAGAACATGAGGTTTGGCACTTGAGGATCGACATAGGATATACACACACAAGCACTTAAATACAGACACTGACGAGGGCAGAACTCAAGACACATGGGGAACAGGCTGACACT
This sequence comes from Enteromius trimaculatus, assembly GCA_032361065.1. Taxonomy (NCBI): domain Eukaryota; kingdom Metazoa; phylum Chordata; class Actinopteri; order Cypriniformes; family Cyprinidae; genus Enteromius; species Enteromius trimaculatus. The sequence continues at coordinate 1,234,216 of JAUMHP010000048.1, read as the reverse complement.
AATTAACATAATCAACTAGGACAGGAAACACAGGACCGAATATGGGCATGGGCGGACACATGGGGAGCAAAACACAGAGAGACTGAACACATTAGGTGCGTTCGACTTCATGCGGCGCTGCGCAGAACGATCGGCGGCTGACTTGAAGTAGTGCATGCCGGTTCGAAATTTTGTCCGACTTGAACCGGCGCCGACGCTCACGTTCACGTGTTGCATCAAAGTACCGCGAGAGCGTTCCGAGAACAGCCGGCGCAGCATTTCAGGAGCGACTGCACCAGGCTGTGATGACGTCACAGCTTCTCATGATTGGCCGTATTCACCACATGACGATGAGTGTTTCGTGCTTCAATCCATATAATTGCATAACATTTCGTATTTCGTAAATAGTTTACGATCTTTTGACTGCAATAAATTTTTTCCCCGTTAAATTCTTTAAATTGGATTTGTGCATGAGTGTATTATTGTACTTTTTCATACAGACCACTTATAGTATTCAGCTGCATATTTAAGTAATATTTTTTATGGAATAACTAAAATGTCACAGACATTTCATGTAATGTGCTCAACGTTGATTGATGCTGAAATCTGTAGTTGCTGCTTCACTTGCATCTGCTGCATTGTGCTAGTGTGCTTTGTCAATTGAAAAATACAACATTCAGATCACTTTTATACACTGGTATAAATTAAATAAATACATTGTGCCTGTGCATCTATGATTTTTCTTCCTACAAAAAAGGTATTTCTATAGCTTCCTGTTCATCTGCAATAAAGAAGGCAAATGCTACGTGATCTGCCATGTTTGAGGAAGCAACGAGATCCAACGTGTCCGGCTTGACGGCTCCGTTTTCAGCTCCTCCTCGACTGCTTTCGGCTCATCTCACCGAGCATGAGCTCGAACACACCTAAAGTCTGACAATTTCAGTGTCACATGATCCTTCAGAAATCATTCTGATATGATGAAGAAACACTTCTGATTATTATCAGTGTTAAAGACAGTTGTGCTGCTTCATGTTTAATAAATAAATGACACAAAAGATTATAAGCTATTCTCTGCATTTAATGAACTCGCTTCAAAAAAGTAATATTACAGTACGTATCATTTTGGTTTTAATAATTTTTATTGTGTGGTAGCTGATTTATAAAAGAAATAAGGTACTTGAGGCAGTGCTTTATTGTGAATGAACCACGGCTGAAGGGGTTGCTCTTTGTGTCGTGACTAACAAAGGCCTTCAGATTTTTTAAATACAAATGTAAAACTTAGATTTTAATAAATAAGCATAAAAATAAATCAATAAATGAAATCCCCCCACCCAAAAGTTTTTCTTCTGCACTCCAGTTAAGCTCAGTCAGTCGGGTTATTTTAATAGGTACAAAATAACTCAAATATATCGTTAACTAACATCATAAAAGACAATAGAAACATGCTTCTGATTTTGCAATAAACTTTTCATGCATATTTAATACATTTGTTGTTAATATATTTTATTATATATATATTGTGTATAAGTATTTGAAAAAAAATGTATATGTTAAAATGTAATGTATTTCTGTGATCTATAGTTTCAGCATCATTCAGTGTCACATGATCCTTCAGAAATCAATAATGTACAGAAGAAACATCTCTGATTATTATCAGTGTCAACAGCTGTGCTGCTTCATGCTTTTGTGGAAACTGTGATAAATGTTATTTCCCCCCCCATCCAGTTAAAATAACAGCATTTATTGGAAATAGAAATCTTTCAACATCACAAATGTCTGTACTGTCGTTTTTGATCAATTTAACACATCACTGCTATATAAAAAATAAAATACAACAAATCAACACATGGATGCCAAATAGTAGCTACCATTAAAACTGTGCTAATTTGATCTTAGTGAGATAAATAAATAACTGCCAGAAACAAAATGACACCAGTTTGATTATGTTCTAGCGCTCTTTATAAAACGCAATTTAGTATTTTAGCAGTTGCTAAGGTTACCACGGTATATTCTGGCAAGGAGACGCTTTGTGAAACACAGCATTGATCATCCACAGCACTACAAGATCTAGCAGAAATATTCATGTCAGCGGCCAGCCAGTCAAGAGCCATGCTGCAGCAAAACAAACCCAGAAGTGTGAGAAGGAGAACAAGAACTTTAGCGATGCTTATAGAATCCAGTCTGCAGCGTTTGAAGTCTCATCTCTGTCAGGCTCTGCGTCTTCCTTTCTCATTTATTCAAAGACACAAAGCCATGCAAACGCACTCAGAGGCAATTGTATACACACACACATAAATGCATGTTAACACGTTATACTGTCCCAAACACACACACACATTTGGCTTTGATTCCGGCCCTCGTCTCTTTTACCAGCCCTCTCCTCACAATCTCACACTATTTCACTGCTTTCTGCTTCTCTCATACACTCTCTTTATCTATTATTTATGAAGAGGAACCGAGCTTGGCTGCAGCCTCATACATGTAGAACAGCCCGCAGTTTCTTTAAAATTTATTTCCATTATTTATGCCATGCAGCAACGTACTGACTGCCTAAATAATTCTGCCTGTAAATACTAAACATCGTAGGTTAAACTAAATCATACTTTGCGATTGTGTATAGGACAGGATTCATGTAGGATGCACAAAAACAATGCGTTTGAAATTCATCTCCACAGAAAGTGCAGTGAATACTGGAGTGTCTCTCTAAAGGCTCGTCTGGCCCTCAGGCTGTCCGTCATTCTACACATGTGAATCATGCAAATGTCAAGTGCAAAGGTCACCGGGGCAACAGGGCTGAGACGACACAGCAGGCACCAGTGGGATTCAAAGACACACCATCTGACTGAAAGGTAGCATGATAAAGGTATAAGGAATGTTTATAACCTCCACCGACTCACCATTCACCCAAAAATAAACATTTTATAAAAATGTACCTTCAAGCTAACCCAGATGCAGATGAAATTGTTAACTCGTCAGATTTGGAGAAATGTAGCATTGCATGATTTGCTTAGCAATGGGTGCCGTCACAATGAGAGAAAAACATCACAATAACCCACACCACTCCAGTCCATCAGTAAACATCTTGAGAAGCCAAACGCTGCATGTCGGTATGATGTTACTGTAACTGAGACTGGATTTGTCTGAAAGAAGAAAGTCACATACATCTAGGATGCTTCAGAGGTGCCTCACTTTTGGGTGAACTATCCTTTTAATTACAAACAACTTTGTCTTTTTGAGATGTTAACTGATGACTGGAGTGGTGTGGATTATTGTGATGCTTTTATGAGCTTTTTGGACTCTCATTTTGACGGCACCCATTCACTGCAAAGCACCGGTGAGCCAGTGATGCAATACTACATTTCTCCAAATCTGATGAAGAAACAAACTCTTGGATCTTGGATGACCAGAGGGTGAGTATGGTTTTAACAAATGTTCAATTTGGTTTAACTACTCTATCTTTAAAATAGATAACATGCCATTATTTGAGAGGTTGACGATTGCCCTGATCCCCTCAACAACGCGCACTGGTATTAATGGACAATCTAAGCCAGATTTTCATCTTTTATCATACTGAGTATACCTTCAGGATTCAATTCACAGGTGCAATTAAATTAAATGCACAGGAGATAACAGAATGACACCTAATAATGATGGATTTAATATAGCCCGTTATTCTATTGTGATCAAGCAGCCCTTATACATGCATGAAGAAGCTATTGTGAGCAGCCCCTATATAAGATGTGATTAAATTACTGTTAATGGGATGCTATTTTTACACCTCGACACACTTATAACCTCTTCGCTTTGTGCGGATGAAGATCTGTGAGAATCAGTGACAGGTTTGATGCTCACAAATTCAAAATGTTGAAAAATACAATAAAAAACAGACTTATTGTGAAATATTGTTGCACTTTAAAATAACTTAAAATGATATTTATTTCTGTGATGTAAAGCTGAATTTTCAGCATCACTACTCCAGTCTTCAGTATCATATGATCCTTCCTTATTATCAATGTTGAAAACAATTATACTACATAATTTAGTGAAAACTTTTGTGATATTTTGAACAGAGTACAAATGAACAGCATTTATTAAAAGAAAATTAATAAATAATGTAAAAGTCTTTACTGTCAGTTTGGATCAATGTAATGTGTCCTTTCTGAATAAAATGATTAATTTCTTTTAAAAAACAAGAATAACAGCACCCTGTGGCAGCAGTAAATAGTATTTTTTGTAGAAAAAACTAAAAACCAGCTGTAATTCAGTTCATTTGTGGATAAAGCGATTAAACAGTGGGGATCTTCATGTTGTCTCAGATATTTGTCGAAAAGAAGCCCACAGTAAAACATCACAGTTCTTATTGATTCTAACACACATTAACTCAGTTTGAGAGATGATTATCTTCATTCGCCGTTTGCCATCAGAGCGAGTTCTCCCGTGTCATAAAATAAGTCAGATCACACTCTGCTGCTCCTGTAGAGATGCTGTGATGACTGCTGGTGAGACGAAGCACTTCTGACACTCACACAGAGAGACCTACTGCTGCAAACATCTTCTGCTTGTTGCTTCACGGTGAATATCTGTAACTCCCTCCGCACTGACGTGAACGATTGAGAGTTCACCACGACTCCTGCTAGCTTTTGCTTGTAGTGGGATAGCATTCAATAATAAGCTTTGAGTTTGCATGTTGCCATTTTTAGGACTATGGGAACTTTTAAGAGTCTAAGAGGTTAATTTTTATGAAAACCTATAGATTTTAACTCTGTGATCTTGTGAATGTTTTACTTTTCTGCATTTTATGCATGTTTTACACTGTCCCACAACCAGACGTTAGTTCTTGAAACATGAAAATCATCATAAAAATATTAGTAACTCTGTAAAATAGGGTCCCATTAAGTAACAGTAAATTACAGTAATATTTGTTCCATTAAATGGTCCACAAAATAATATTAACAGACACTACTTTTGATATTCTATTATTAGTAAATGCTGAAATTAAAAATATCTATTAATAAACTCTTTAGAAATCCATGTTTACTAATGTTAACAATTGCTAATTTATTGTAAGTGTTTATTTTAACAAGAAAATATTTTATTTAAATAGATAGCAAGAAAAATATTACCTGTGTGCAGATAATTATTTTATAAAGCTGTAAATGTTTCAAATTGTAAATAAAGAATAATAAAACAATTATTTTATTGGATTATTATTATGAATATTGTGTAACAAAACAATTGGCAGTAGTTAAATATATTTTAGTAAACAAAGGAACGAGGCATTTTTATTGCACTAATGTTTCAAATGTCATTTCCACAACACAATGAAATAAACCAAACGCTGAATTTGAGATGTGTTCAGAACGTTACGAGAGAGGACAATCTGCTGCATGTACTGTAGCCTATACACAACTAACTGGACACTGACTAATTAAATCAGTGAAAGTGTGAAAAGGTGTGTTTTGGGGAATTTATTATATTTTTAAAAGTATAAAAAATAGCTGAAGATGCACCATAGATGGTCAGAGCAGGAGTTAGCATGCTAGCGTGTCAAACTTCTAGATCACGCCAACATGAGTTTACGTCTACCAAACTTGATCCGCGACAGCTTGCGAGCCAGAGGAAAGGTACGGTACACTTCAGCAGCTATGAGCGTCTTTCCAACAGATGGATCAAAGATGTGTAGTACACAGAAAATCTGGAGATCTTAATAATTCAGCAACTTCTTGTGTGACATGGAGTGTAGTTCAGCTCTCTCTCAAACAGGGCACATATGGAGAAGCAGACGCGCCTCTCGCAGAAAAACGCTAAACTAACAGGAGAAGTCCCAGAAGAGAGGAGCGAGAACGCGAGAGAGGTAAGGATGGACAGAATGCGACTCAACCCCCCTGAGGCCATGCGAGACTTCTACTTTAGCGTGTGTGTGTGTGTGTGTGTGTGTTTGCAGATGTGAACAGCTTGATACTGTGCACCAAATGCTGTAGGGAGAAATTCCTCCTGTTTCGCACATTAATTTGTGCCGAAATTAGCCACCAGACTGAAATCTGCCATTCTTCAAATGATTGATTAAACTCACAAAGTTTATCAACTTCACTCTCTTCACAGTAACTAACCTGGTTTACTAGGAAACTATTTCAAACATGAAGGCCTGCCCTGCTGAAAGAAAAGCAGCATAGCAGCAAGTTTTGAAGCTTGGATGCCGGTTTGAGCTGGTCACTCCTGCTCAGGACCAGCACATGAACAGCTAAAGACCATTTTAAACCAGCATCCATGCTTCAAAACCAGCATATGCTGTTTTTTTCAACAGGGTTGCAATACAGGCCGACATTTTCACTTCAGTTACTCGTCAAATAAATATATGGCGATTCTTCAACTACGGGCACTTTTGGCCTTGTGAACTTGCATTTCAGTAAATATAAAATTAAGATTTAATATGT
>JAUMHP010000048.1:1210763-1226929 GCA_032361065.1 Enteromius trimaculatus | reverse complement strand
TGCAGCGCGTTCGTGAGTTTGCAGCGCCTGTGTTGTCAAATTGATGAAGATGTTTTTTAAGTTGCAGCCGTTTTTTTTCTGTTTGAATGCGTTATTTTTAAATGCAGCGCGTTGAGCTCTCTCAGCCACCGTATGTTTGAGTAGAAAGTAGCAGCTTCTTTTAATAAGAAAACATAACCATATTAAAGGTTGTGAGTGGTCAGCAGCAGACTGTTCTTGCAGAGTCTCTGTGCACAGCCAGCATAGACTGCTCTGTCAGGATCAGGAGTCCAGTAAATGTGTTGAACACACTCCAATATTTGTGTTCTGGAGCAGTGTTGTGAATACAACTTAACACTGATTTGTAGTTGTGTCCTCTTCTGGAAGCAACTCCAAAACAACACTACAGCCAGAATAATAGCTCTCACTTCTTTCTTTGCGTAAACATTTGGGAAATGGTTGAAAATAAACCCACTCTGTGACGTAGAGAAGTGAGGGCACACTTAAACAAGCGTAACAAGTCATAACTTTTATAAGAATATCCCTTGAAACTTTAATTTTTGTAACTCTAGGGATCGTATCTATGCACTAACAGCTCGAAACACTTCAAAGAGAAAGGAGCATTTGACATTGCATAATACAACCCCTTTAAAAATGACTTTTCGGATGACATCACCAAGTCCTATTATGTTTGCAACCCCGCCCACTTTTCACAACCCAATCATTTACCAATAAATCAATATGTGTTTCTCACTAAACATCCTGTTTTTCTTGGAAATGGTCATATAGAGAAGTCCAGTGTGTTTTGAATGGCGTTTCACATCGATTTTAATGCCATCGCTGTCCAAGAAAAATAAAAGGATTTCATTTGTAATTTTTCCTTTCTTTATTGTTTCAGGCAGTTCATTTTTTGCAGTACCTCCACTCCATTTGAGTGAAATGCCATGGCAGCAATGCGACGGCGCCGCCTGCTCCACAGATCTGCCGTGGAGTCTCTGGTGTACGCTCTCGGTGGCGAGACACAGTCATGTTCTAGTGTTTTATTTACTGCTCCTCACCGAGCACGACACACACATACATCAATTTCACATCTGCTGACATCTCTGTGACTGACATGTGCGTTTGATAAGAAACGGGTTTCTCCATTTCGGCGTGTGAGCTGATGACTGTGAGAGCGTACACGTGTAGAGTTAATACCGCCACTGCCGCCCTGCTCCGCTGCACAGTAATACTCTCTGATCGCAGGGACGCGCCGAGCGTCTCCGTGTCCCCGTGTCGTTCAGGCCTCTCAAACACACACGGCGGGCCCCGGTGCAGAATGGCTCGGCTCCAGGAATAATTGAATGGTTGGATTCTTCTCTGCGCGCTGGTGCTGAGAGGTTGAGAGAGAGAGTCGGAGAGGGACTGACAGGATTCAGGAACTCATATCAACACCGTGTCTCCGGAATAATGCAGCCGTGACAGTCGGCACCTCTGCTGTCAGATTAGCTGATCTCTGTGAGTGAGCAGCACAGACTTATGGGAAACATGGTTTTTAATGAGGGTTTACTCTGGATTATGATTTACACAGCTGGGGCCTTCTGATGAAACTTCAGGCTAGCATTAAACCAGGCGATATGCAAAAAAGATTAGTGGGCCGAAAGGTGACCGTTGGCGTATTTTTAGCACAAAGATCCAGTGTTTTCCAGTTAAATATCTTTAGATATCACAAAAACTGAGTAAATGCGGTGCTTCTGATCGATCTTTTCATTTGTACATTACAATTTATTATTACAATTTACGAAGGATCATGTGGCATTGAAGACTGGAAAAATCCAACACGTACAAAGTGGAAAACTCATGCTAATTTATCTAAACCCCAGTGACGGGTAGGTTTAGAGGCGGGGTTATGCCCCGTTCACATGAGGGCATTCTCATTACTGGTTTTTTAGTTACATCATTGTTGACAGGTTTCGTTGAATAGGTTTCGCTAAATACAAACATTATAATATACATATACACAGAGTCCATGCATACAAACAAAAATGAATGAGAAACAGCAAACGCTTTTTTCCCATTGCGTACGTTTATCTGTGGCAAAAACGCAAATGTCATCATCACTGCTGGAGCTGAAAGGAAAATGAGCACTATTGTCTTCTTTCCTATTAACTTTCGCTCCCGAAAGTTGCTCTCCATTTGCATAAAGTTGAGAGACTTTGTCGCGTCGCTGGACACGCCCACATCCGGTCGCCAACGGTCGCTCATGACCGCTGTCGCTCTTGTCGCCGGAAATCACCAGCTCTCCGTTGAAATGAATGGGATCGCGTTGCTTTGTCGCTGTGTGTCGCGTGTAGTGTGAACGGGGTTCAGGTGCAGGTCATTCGTACAGATTTATACGAATTAGCAACTCGTAAAATACATATGATTTAGCAAAACACATATGAATTGGTATGAGTGAGGTTGTAGAAATTTGTACAAATTAGCCACTTCATAAAATATGTACAATATGATGTTTGCAAACATTTCGGAAGGAGCATGCACAGGTAAATAATCATGACAATGGCTCCTCATCCTCCTAATCATCCAGTCATCCTATTAGAGCAATAGATACTTCCTATAAATAGTACAAGCCCCGTATCTTGTTCTTAGCATTCCTCCTCCACCCCTACTCCGCCATTTGTTCCCCCGAGGGGAGCATTTGGGGTTCGGGCCGGGCGGTGAGCCGTTTTGTTTCCCGTGCCCAGCAGGGTTAATAACCCTAGGGCTTGTAAGTCCGTCGAGCTCCCCGGACAGCACGCCAAACATGCTTTGTATTTTATTAATTACCAGTAAGTACGAGCTCGTGAATTGGCACGAGACTGGACTGGGAAAATCACAGCTGAAAATTCAGCTTTTTCCATCAATGGAACAAATACTCATAATCAAAATATGTTCCAAGAACACTTTATTTTGGTGGCCCCTTTTGAACAATCTGTTGACAATAAGTGGCCTTGCACTTACATGTCAGCTAACTCTCATTAGAATATTAGTACACTCTCTAATTAATATCTGCTAAGTCTTTATTGTGATGTCTCCCAAAAGACGCTCTACTGACTTTGCAAGTACATATCAACCTATTCTAACCCTAACCCTACCAGTCTACTAATACTCTGCTAGCACTCTATTGAGAGTTAGTAGATATGTAGGTGCAATTTTACTTATGATCAACAGAATACGTTAAAGAGACCATCAAAATAAAGTGAAACCAGAATATTTTCCCATTAAGTTATGAAAATGTTATAATACAATGTCAATTTTATAATGTATTAAGGATGTTTCTTATTCTATCATTTTGAAAATGTTATGAGAAAAAAAAAATCTCTACTCTACTAATTTTTTGTGTTTTTTCTTGGTTATGTGAGCATTGGAAGACATTGCATTTTATTATTTTGAAGCTATTATAAAAACGAAATTGAAATTTGTTTTACACATTCAAAATTACACAGTTTTATAAATTAAGAACATTTGTTCTTGGTTATACAAACATTAGAGAAACATTCCTTTCTATTATTTTAGCTTCACAAGTGCATTCCAAGAGCATTGTTCTAAGAACACTTTTTCATATTAGAACTTATAATATATTAATAGTAACTTATACAATATTAATAATGTTCCATAAACATTCCAAAAGTATTAAAATTGCGATAATATTTTACAATATTACTGTTTTTACTACATTTGGATCAAATAAATGTAGCCTTGGTGAGCAGAAGAGAATTAAAGTCATTATAGTGATGTTGCTTTAGAATGCAATGCTGTACTTCAGTAATTCAGCATCAGTCTATCATTGGCCTTCAGTCCACAGTGATCATTTCACACTTGAACAGTTTTCTTGAGTTTATTCATCTGTTTGTGATTGCGCTATGGTCTGTTCTGTTCAATTTAAGCTTTTTTATTTTAAAACAATTAATTGCACTAAATGCATGTTAAACTGACTACCCGAGTTGAGCCTTATCATATTTTTAGTGCAGTTCTGAAACGCTTTTGGTACTCTTCCTCTATGCTTTATCTGTTCCTGATCCACTTTGCGGTGATATACGTCTCTAGCATTTTTTTTAAAGCCAGTTCGATTCCATGCTGTCAATCAGTTTTATCAGATAGCCGCTTTCTCTTTTTCTCCTGCAGGTGCTAAACGAGCGCAGAAGACAAGAGCCAGACAGATGCCTGCGAAACAAACGCAAGCTTATTCTTGATCACTGTAGGACAAACAAACAAATATTCACAAGCATTCATCCGACATATGGGAAAAAATCCAGCTGCAGTCTCGAAATTCAGGCGGTTTCATCTAATCCACTGATAATCTCTTCCGCAGAGACGTGAGCTAGAAATAGCAGAGAAATCCAGCCGAAAAAAGCATAGTCAAGCATATTTTTCACTCACCCTGCTGACAAGACATCAGGAAGATTGTAAAAAAATGACAACAAACTTGAAGAAAAGGCTTGCTGCGCTCGCATTTATCAAACACAAGCCCTGTCTTACACTGTGTGACATTCAAATAGGGACACACAGCTCATGTCCTTAGTCATTCTGACTCTGTTATAAATGCAGCTGCTATAATTGTAGAAAAAAAGAGATGCAAACAACAAACTGCCTCAAACTTGCTCCACGCAGCTGGCGGGGGGTAAACAAAAGAAATAAACGTGTAAGAGTGTGTGATTAAGTTTTCGTGTGTGTCAGGAGCGCAGGGGTTTGGTAATGTGGCAGTTGGCTGCTCCCCGCGGAGTCGCCCACCTTCACACCAAACTCCCACATAAACAAGGTCGACTCATTTAAAAACAGCTCCGGCCACAAACGAAGCCCCATTATTCAAATTCTATTCAGCCAAAGTTTGCTGCATTGGCAAGGCCATGCAGATTATGCACACCATTGTTGAATAAATTCACCTTTCAAATCTGGTGTGAATATTTTAAGATATGAATTCCAAAAGAAGGACGTGAAGCCTTTCAGGACGCTGAGACTCCGGATGAAATTAGCAAGTTTTTCAACTTTCTTTGAAATCTTATTTGTGTCTACGCCAAGTTGTTCACACCAATGTTAAACGAATGTGGCACGCCAGCTCTCGTGTGTGTGTGTTTTGACAGATATAAGGAGTTCTGGGTGATGTCTACCTGGGATACAATTTCAAGTTTGGGGACATTGTTGCGAAATGTTTCTGAAATGTTTGCAGAATCTAGTTTTGCTGTTGTGATTACATTATAAATGTAAAATTACAAAAATATTTCTTAAAACGTTCTACTAACCCGAACTAACCCAAAATACAATGTGCTGTGATTCAAATATTTAAAAAAATTTTAAGAACGTTTTTATGATTAGAATATTACTTAAAGATTGCAAAATCATTTCTTACAATGTTCTGCTAACTTTATTTTCACCCAAAATACAATGTTGCTTAAATGAATATTTTTAGTAGGCCTATTCAATAACATTCAAATGTCAATTTTTTGTGATTAAAATGCTATTTAAAGCTAAATACCATTTATTAAATGTTCTATTTTCTTTTAATCAAATATAATGCTATTAAAACACATGTTTTGTATTCTAAATGTCCACTTTTCTAATTGTGATGAGAACACTATTCAATGGTTACAAAAATGTTTCTTAGAAACTTTATCAAGTACAAATAAAATCTTAAGGAGATTCTGAGAATGGTGAAACCAGAACTTTTTTTATGTTTTAAGAACATTCATCAAGTAACAATAACATCATGAGAAAGTTCAGAGAATAATGTTCTAAGAATGTTTTCTCTTAATCTTCTGAGAACGTATATATAAAATATCAATGAAGTTAGAAGTAATGTTCCATGAACGTTAATTTAAGAACTGTTTTGTCCTAAGATTTCTGTATCGTTATAAAGTTATAAGAACATTTCCAGTTAGCTGAGCAGGACACTGCTAAATGGTTGCTAGGCCATTGTGAGTGGTTGCTGATCATGCTTTTTTTGTCTTTCCTGTAGATTAATATGGAAAGAGGTGCATATGGGAATGATATGAGGTTTAATAAATCATAGCAAATTTTATTTCTGGGTGAACTATTCCTCAAGAATATTCTTCCTGTTGTAGTTCCGGTTCCTCTCACAGGATATAGAGGAAAACAACAGGAAGCACATTGACAAAAGAAAAAAAAAATCAGTTTTATTTTTTCTTTCTGTATAACTCTTGATGGTGTATTTTCATTTGCCGCTCAATGAATGCTAAGAGTACAAACAGCTAAGACGTTACTTTGGTCGCTTGAAAGTTGTGGTGAGCAAAGAAAACAATGTAAACTTCTGGTTTAGACAAATCTGAGCATTTTGCAAGAAAAACTGTGCTTCAGTATCCGTGAGTACTCCATTTCTCTTGATTTGAATATTTCCACCAGCGTTTATTAATGGAAATCGCATGGATTCTTTTCTTGAGAAATTGCATACTGCACAAAGTTAACACGGTTTGGGCTGAAGCGAATACAAGTGAATACACTTACGCTCTCTCTCTTTCTGTGTGTGTGTGTGTGTGTTCACAGCGCCAAAATAAGCAGCAGAAGTGTACTTCTATTTCCTCTAACTCAAGAGTGCAGGGGTGAAAAGTCAGGCGAAGGACAGTATGACAGATCGAGGGAAGGTAAAGTAGAGGTCAACATCGCAGTGGCCATTTCCTGCCTGATCCCTATCTAGCTCTCCATTTCACTACACAACACCTGGGAGAACTACACACACACACACACACATATAAAGCTGTCACAACACAATCGACAGATGGAAAACTCTTCATGTCTTCATGTACTCGAGTGCACCAAATTAAACAGTACATTAATGAAATGTACATTTTGTAGTCATTTACTCACCCTTATGACACTTTAATCTTTTTTTGTGAAATGCAATTTTTATATACTTTTTTGCATATAATACTGTTTTTGTTTTGTTTTTTGCGACCCCAACATTCTTTAAATGAACTCCTTTTGTGTTCCGCAGAAAGTCATGTTCAGACTGAGTTGACAGAGCTGTCACGGTTGTCTGGTGTCTAGGGCGTTAGATGGTTGCAGTGCTGTTGTGGGCTGTGGCTTGGAGGTTACTCTGCGGTTGTGACATTGTTGGTTGTTAGGTGGAGTGTTTTGAGGGGTTGATGTTTGCTGTGTTGTGATTTCTAGAGTGTTGCTAGGCGGTTGTTTTGGTATTGTGGGTGGTCACTAAGGTGTTGCTAAGTTGCTCTAATGGCGTTTTGGAAGATTACAATTACAGATAGTCGCTAGGGTGTTCTGAGTGGTCGTCAGGGTGTTGTTAGGTGGTTTGAGAGCTTGCATCATTTAATCGGAGACGTAAATCACAAAATATAATCGTTACAGTTAATAGTGTTCATCGTCTGTTTGATCACACCTATTTTGTAACTTACTGTATGATTCTTACTGTACATTTCTGCCATAGTGCTACTAATAACCTAAACCTGCTAAATGTAATGCAGAAAACGTCAAATTTTACGTACGGCTGCTTTGCAATTTGTATAGTGAAAAGAGCTATGCAAATAAACCTGAATAGAACTGAATTGGTCACTTCACGCAAACAGTCCTATGCAATAAAATAAGCATGTAAAGTATATTTGTGTTTTCTTGTTCATCCATTAACAAACACACTAGTGAATTTAAAATGGTTTAAGTCACTCTGTACAAGAAGAGACTCTCTCAACTTCAAACATGTGATTTTTGTCTTTCATAACCTTCCTCCGATTTGTGTTTTTTCCTGCGGTTTAATCAGAACGGCACAGACAGATTCAATTATCCCGGACACCTGAACACACAAAGCGGCTCGGCCGTGAGCGTGCTCTATTGTTGGTCTAAGCATCAGCCACGCTAATGGGAAATATTGATTCAAATCTTCTCTGGCTTTCGCTTTGGTCCAGAGCTAGCAGATTTGTCTCTTTCATGGCTCCGCTGCTGGTAATAGGCCGATTGGATCGGAATCAGACGTGGAAGGACGTTATTTCATCCCTGTTTATTTCCCCTGAGACCAAGCAGAGATCGTCTCCGAATGTGATGTTACGATAAAGATGTAAATCAAGCAGCGATTTACAGACTGCGCTACACAGTTCAAACATTTCTCTGCTTGTGTGGTTTAGTGTATACGTGAGAAGCGCTCGCTGAGGTGTTTATTGGCATGTTAATGTTGATTATGTATCATCATGAATCTTGAACACACTGTTAAACAATTCAGATGTAAACAAATGATAGAGACTCTCTTTCTCTTTTTCTGTCTCTCTCACTGTGATTTCAGTTCAGTTGTGCTTGGGATGACAAAAGCTACAGTGAATTTCCAAAACATTTGCGAGGACTATAGAGAATTAAACCCATCTCTCTCTCCCAAGTGTGCGGGATGCGGGCGTCCAGCCAGAGAGAAGTGCAGTAGATTCATCATGATCTTGCCGTGTGCTGTACAGTGTCCACGCAAACGACTGCGGCTCAGATCACTACATAAATCTGCTCTGACTCACTTAATGAAGCTCAATTTCCCCAGACCGACCGAGGCAGCCAGATTTACATGAGCGTTATGACACTCCAAAAGCGCTATCTGTCCCTCTCTCATATCTGTCTGTACAGACGTCTTACTCTTCCCTCAACAGGATGGGTTTATCACCCTGCCAAAGCAAAACACATTTACATGTTTGTAATTAAACGGTACGGTATAAGAAGCCATGTTTAAGTTTATGATGCAAAAAACTTGATTCAGAAAAGACACGAATGACCATGAGTCAATTAATCATTAACTCTGAATCATTAATGAATCAATGCCCTATGAATCATTCATGAAACCAATTTGATTCATTTAGGAAGAAAAAAGTGCAGATGTTATCAGTGAGTCAATAAATCATTAATTCGACTGATTCGTTTAAAAAGACTGATTCATTCAGGAACAATAAGAGTTACTGTCAAGAGTGAGTCATTTGAATCATTTATTCAACCAATTTGTTCAAAAACACTGAGTCTTTCAGGATTAATCAAGTGACACTGTTTATTATTTATGAGGTAGTAATTCATTTATTAATTTCAATGTTAAACAAAACGGTTTAGTTCTTCAAAATATTATATTAATATTTTATTAAATAAAGAACATTCAGAAACATGGACTTTTCCCCGAAAAGTCCCAATTTTGATTACATTTCCTCTATTTTGTATCCCATTTCCTTTGTCTTTCTCTCTTCTGTCTGTTGTTTTTCCCTGCAGTTTTACACAGCAAGAAGTTTCCTGGGATTTTCATGTTTTTGCTGTCCCAGATATCGCTTTCTTAAAGATTTGGAATTCGTTTAAAGCATAAAAATTCTCTTTCTTCAATGTAAGCAAGGTTACCATTAATATTACATTACAATATTTAAAAAATTTGCGCCGCTAGTGAAAACTGGCTTTCAAAATGAAAAATAATTGAATGAAGTGCTTAAACATTTGCCGTCTTAGTGTTATTGTTCTAAGTCTCTCTCTCTCTCTCTCTCTCTCTCGCTATGTTCAGTGAAGCATGCAGCGCAGTCATACCTGCCTCTCCCGTCGAGTCCCATACGGAGAGCGTGAGGTATCTGTGATTTCCCATCATGCATCAGGACAGCCGGTGTAAGATTGATGACACTCTTCGGAAGCAACAGAAGACGGGCCGCCCGTGAGCAGCCGCTTATGAGACCTGATAGACTCGTCTCTTAATAAACAGCACTGATATGTCAGCCACGCCGTGTTTCACCCAAAGCAGTGATGCAGACGAGAGAGAACAAGAAATTGAGTGAAAGAGAGAGATAGAGAGAGAGAAACAGAGAGGAAAAAATCCCTGCAGCCTCCCACTGGAGCCGTTTCAGGCACCATGTTATGACCAATGAGCTGCACACCTATACATTAGACACAACATCAATATTCAAATTAAAAACACCATTAGCCAGAGTCAGAGTCTTTGATATAGTGCACAACTAAATGGAAGAAAGTTACTATCAGAAGCATTTTGTGTGGAGTGTAATGTTAAAAGATCTCCTGTCAGGCCAAACTCTAAAGTTAATAACTGAAGCTACATAACTTGAAAAGTAATATATAAACATTTATAAATACCTTATAGACATAAGGTTAATAAAAAAAATCCGAAATCAAAACCTGTAAGTATGTTAAAGGGAAACAAGATATTAAAAACTCTCATATACATATTGTGAATATATTTTGAATCAGCTGATTGGATGTTGGGATGTGGGCGTGGCACTCAAACGTGGAGCTTAAATGTGGAGCTCAAAATTTCAAGGTCAAAGCATTTAGAAAAACTGAAACCTGTGCAAGTACAATAAACTTTATAACATGCATTATAGATAATTTGACAAGCTTTGTACAAATCTCTGTATGAAAACAGTAATATCACAGATGGTTTACTCACGTTAGTATGAAATGGAGAAAATGCAATGCACAATTTTACAGAAAGAGTTGGCATGCTAAATACAGGAGCCAGCTGACGGTTGGTAAAGTTGCTGCGTGAAAGTGCTGAGGCTAGCGACTTTACATGCACACGGGACTTATTATACTACAGGTATTTGAACATGAGAAACAATTCACATCAGATTTAATTGCAGAGTACATGTATTAATTTCATTTATCCGAATTAAATATGTTATTTAAATCTAAGTCTTGTAAAGCAGTTCAGTATTCCTTGCATTCAAACAGATACAAACTGGTCTTGCATGCCCAAAATAACTGTGCGGAGGTGCTGAATATATGGCTGCCGAGAGCTCAAAAGGGACTTTGATGAGAGTGATGCTTAAACCACCGATCTTCAAAGTATTTTGGCTTTAAAATACGGATTACATGAAAATACTACCAACTTTGTGTGAGAATATCCCATGGTAAAAAAAAAAATTAATTGAAGCAATTTCATGGGATCAGGCTGAAATTATCAGGGGACCTTGTTAAAGATAAATGTCAGCTGCTTGTTTCTAACCCTTTACTTAAAAAAAAAGAAAAAAAGTAGTAGAATGATCCTGTGCTGCTGGATCCTGCTTCCTTCTTATTACCTCAACATGACTAGACAGGCCAAGTTTCTGCTTCTGGCCAAATGTGTATAGATGTAGGCCTATTTCTCTGTCATCAGATGTTTGAAGCTGTGGAAGTTCAGATTGATTTAGTAGCTCATGGCCTGGTAGGAAGTTTCGAGTTCTGAAACTTACATGGTTTTATTTCAAGAGATCAAATGAAAATCAGCTTTTTCATCATATGATCCGCGACTGAAATATCTGTTTGCAAACTCATCGGAGAACATCAAGTGTCGCGCTTTTGTGCAAAACAGCAAGGCGCTCGTTTCATAGAGGCAAAACACAAAAAACCCCATAAAAACCAGCTAATAACTGATATTGTTTCATGCCGCGTATAGAGGAACACCCAACAAAAGACAGAAAGCTCTGCCACGTTTATGGAGTCTGCTATTTACAATATTCTATATTTTCACGGTAAAAAATGTTGTATCTGTCACAATTCTATCTCATTGGACTCACCCTCTACAGTGTATAACGCCTTGTTAAAGTCAGCCGTGTGTGAAATGGTGTTTTGAAATAAATGAAACCGACCAGGAAGCACGGGAGAAGCGGAATATTGCGTTGTCAGGCTGACAGGCAGGCAGCGGAAATGTAACAAGAGCCATCATCTAACGGAAAAAACGGGTTAAATAAAAAGCCGCCACATCTCCCGCGCTCATATTGACACGCCGGTGGCGGGGGGCATTTTTCATTGTCTCATCAAGACAAAGCATTATAGAAGATCAATCCGGCTGCGCTTCAGATCGCAAAGTGCTAGCTGCATGCTTCTCCATTCTCCTCCTGCAGGCCTGCCCTCGTCTGAGGAGAGAGTAGCTGTCAGCCGCAGTTTGAAAAGAGAGTTTGTGGAGACTTTCTCTTACGTGAAACGGTATCGAACCTCACTGAGATGTCTTCTGTGCGGCTGACCTGGAGACCTCCGTATTGTTAATCAGTTAAATTCGTCGATGGCGGCGCCGAAGCTGTGATCAGCGGTTTAGCGGAGGCCTTTGAAGGCGAGACACACCGCTAAATATCACACCGCAGCTAAATGTGACAGTATTGTGAATCAATGCCACGAGAGCCAGAATAATTGGACCTCTTCTGTTCAAAAGCCTCTTGAATTGTGGAAATAATTCATTTTCTCCGCCGCACAAAGCGCGCTGTGACCGTTTTGTCTTTCTGAAGGAGCTTTCGTAAGAAACACTAGACTAAGAAAACACAATCCCACATTATTCTCATCATGTGGGGGAACGGTGGTGGAAGCTGCCCGGCTAAAGGTAATTACCAGAGAAAAATCATATATCACGCCTTTAACCTGGAGAGCTTGTATATCTTTAGGGGTCGTTAATTTTAAAAGAGCGCCATTAACCTGGGGTGAGATGGTAATGACAGACAGAGAGGGCAGCCTTTATAAAACAAACTCATGCAGATGTGACCACAGGGGTAAAGTGTGTGTGTGTGTGAGGCCTAGACTCTCATAATAACTAATGTATTTTAAAGCTTTGCAGTAAAAACCATCATCACTATATGGAAAACTGTAGCTTGGGTGATTTTTAAAATATCTCCTTTTATGTTGCATAAAAGAAAAAACTCTATCTGCAACTCTATTCTGTCTTTTATTAATGGAGGTTATAAATCAGTAGAAATGCGGGGTGTGAATCATCTTAGACTTATGGGGTGTGAGAAAAAGGCGTCGGGATCAACAGCATCACACCAACAGATCAAATGTGAGACTTTTACTTGCGTAAACAAACCCAGCAAAACGAGGAAAAACGAGTCGAATGGATTTTAAAGGAATGTGAAGCTCGGTGGTTCAGAACAATGTAAGCACTATAGGGCCGTAATTTCAGCTGTGCTTACATTCATGCACTTCCAGTGGACGACTAAACCTTCTGAAGGGTGCAGCTCGTAAAAAAGGTGCTGTGTGAGATGTAAAGCTGTTTAAATTGTCCTTTTGAGGAGGACTATATTTCTATTTCTGGTTATGTTCCCAGTGTGAATGGGTGGATATTTCCAAACGCCGAGGGTTTAGATGGGTTTTTTAGATGCTGTAAATTTGAATGGAATACAATAGTAGTTGGCAGTCAACATATAATTTGCTATGATTCCATTATAATAGTGGGTGTTTTAGCAATATGCTTTATTTTATGAAACCTACAAATTTTGAGTTGCTAAGATTTTTTAAGAACTCTCACCAAGGATGCGTTTATTTGATCAGAAATACATTTAGTGATATTGTGAGAGGAGAATATTTAGCTGTTTTCCATGTCAGTATATTGTAAAATGTGTTAACACTTTATTTTAAGGTGTCATAATACAGAGGAATAGGTACTTAGTAACCATTGTACTAACATGAAATAAAATGTACTTATCGTGTAACCAAGTTATTAAACAGCCTAAATTATAGTTTGTAGATGTATGTTACAGATCGAGTCACAGCTACTCACACTTAAGTACAGTCTTCAAGTTCAATCACCTCACAATAAAGTGTTACCTAAAATGTTGACAAAAGTTATGCTGCTAAATATTTGTGTGAATTAATAAAAAGTTTAAAAGAATAGCATTTATTTTGAAATTTTATAAATGTGACTTTTGATCAATGAATTTAATGCATCCTTGCTGTCTTTTTTAAATTTTGTATTTATTTTTTTTTTTTTTTTGGCGCATGTATTGAACCCAGAGTGTTTTGTTAATGCAATACGTCCGACGCGATGTCTTCACACCAAATCAAGTCTGTTATTGGAGTAAGTATCATGATAGGAAATGATATGTGCTGAAAAGTTTGGCCACAAACACTGTTCTCAGAGAGAGTCCGGTTCACTGCTTTGTTTCTGTGAGAATATAAATATTTCCCTCTCCGTCCCATTTCAGCGAGCATGTGGTCTGATTTTTCCCCCGGCGTCCCGGGCCCTTTTGCCCAGTGGTGTAAACCATATAGCCCCTCGGGGAGTTGGCTAAGGGGGCGACACGGAGGCCCTGTTGATTTCTGTTTGGCCTTTCTCTTCCTCGGGCCAGAGCGGCATGTCACATTAGAAAGGTTTATTTTCCTACATCAGAGCAAAGCACATCATTCCTCACTCGCTGTGCCGAGCAGAACCTGAGAGAAAAACACAGAGAGAGACTGTGACCGAATGACTCCACAAGCAAAACACCCGCTGCCATCATTCACCGTGAGCACGGCCTGATCACAACTGCATGCAAATCACTCTTAACCTACTAATCTGAGACGGGCAGTTTTTTAATTGCAATTACAATATCAATTTTTAAATTCAGCAGAAAGTTATAGATTTTTAACTTTTAACTTTTTTTTTTCATCCATCCCCAAAAATCACATGTGATCTGTTTAATATCTTAGGTTTGCTTTCCTTGAAGGCGTTGAGATTTTTCCTGGTCATCTGGTTCTCAGATGTTTGTCCTGACCCCAGAATCTCCTTTTGAGAAGAGATCAGCGTCTCGTTCTGTGCTCAGAGCTGAATTTTCATGATAATGTAAACATGTAGCATCAAATTCACATTCATTTTATAGTTCTATACATCTGATCAAATGTTTGGGGTCAGTAAGATATTTTGGTAACTCCTTACAGTAAGCTGTCATTTGGTAACATAAGTTAATGTGTTAACTAACACAAACAAACAATGAAGAATACAGTTATTACAGTATTTATTCATCTTTGTTAACATTGGTTAATATCCATTCATTGTTACTTCACTGCGCATTAACTAATGTTAACAAACACAAATTGTGATTTTAATTAATGCATTAGTAAATGCTGAAATTAGCTTTAAGTACGATTAATAAGTTGTAGAAGTATTGTTCATTCTTAGTTAATGTTATGTTACTGATGTTTTTTAAAAGAGAGAAAAAATATTTTAATTCAGCAAGAATGATTTGAAACTGAACAAAGATGACAGTGGTACAAAGATTTCTGCTTCAAGTAAATGCTGTTCTTTTGAACTTTTTATTCATCAAAGAATCTTGAAAAATAATGCATCACAGTTTCTAAAAAATATATATTCAGCAACACAACAGTTTCAACGACTGATATTTATATATATATTTAAGCAATTAGAAATGTTTTTTTGTTCAGCATATTAGAGTGATTTCTAAAGGATCATGTGACACTGAAGACTGGAGTAATGATGCTGAAAATACAGCTTTGCAACACGGGAATAAATTACATCTTACAATACATTCACATAGTAAAAAGATTTTTTTTGAAACGCAAAAATATTTCACAATAAATGCAGCTTTGGTGAGCTAAAGAGTCTTTTTTTCAAGCACATAAAAAAATCCTACCAATCCTGAACTCTTAAATGGATTCTAAAAGTAATAAATGTTTTATAAATAAAGGGTCTGTTGAATCTACAAAGCTGAGAAGAGCTTCCTCTGAGCAGTAAGAGTGTTTTTGATGCGTGTTAATATCTGGCTCGTATCGGGTCGGTGTCTGAACACACAGTGACCCGGTGCTGTTCTGAGAGGATGGAGTTGTTTGAGGGCCGCAGCCCCTGACTGAATGGCTCTCTGACCACAAATAAACAGAGATCCAGACTGCAGCTCCCTGAGCACAGCGAACACACACTCCGCTAAAGAACAACATCAATCACTGCAGCAACACACACACACAACGAGACCCAGTCTCCTCATTCACCGACTGTGTATGAGACACGAACAAATACAACAGAGTGCGTGATTAGAAATTAATAAAAAATGTTGTAGATGCAAATGAAAAGAGAAGAGACTGAGAAGAGTATCTAAGAGACTCTGCGTTATATACATGGTACATGTGTAGATTGACCACCAACAAAAATATAGAATGTTTTTTATTATGCATATAAAACGGCCATATAAATTACTGTTAGTGTTATTGGACTGACAGATAGATTTAAATCATTCTGATGTTTGATCCAGGGCTGCTGGACACTGTCCTCCCTTTCTTTGGTCTGTTTTCACAGCAACACTGACCCCTGCTGAAAAAGCAAAGCAGCAGACCTTCACTTCGCTCCCAGTCACCGTTGAGTCTCCTTTGGCGCTGAAACTTGCATTATGTCTAAAGTAAACCATAGCGGTGATGTTAATAATATTAAAAGGTCTTTGGAGATTTGATATGTTTTTTAACAGAATTTAATAGTATTTCTTTTAGAACATCAAATTAAACTTAGGCTGTTGTTTAAAATTATTAAAGTT
>JAUMHP010000048.1:1194654-1206481 GCA_032361065.1 Enteromius trimaculatus | reverse complement strand
CAAACCACGTACGTTTGTGACGTTGACTGCGAATGTTCGTTTGAACTATGCTTTCGGGAAACACCGAATCGTTGAACCATGCTGGTAACGACGGAACTTGCGACCATAGTAGGCTAACTATGCCTCTGGGAAACGCACTCCAGATCGTTACGGGGCGGTACCTTTACAAAATGACATGTTTGTACCTAAAGGGTCCATTTTGGTAACTTAAAGGTACATATTAATACTTAAAGCGTATATATTTGAAACTAATAGGTACAAAAGTGTACCTTTTGAAAAGGTACCGCCCCAGTGACAGCTTTTATAATTTTATTTCTGAGATGTATAATATTCTGTATAATATAATAATATAATATGTTTACTACACTTATAGTTCTTGTTTTTTGTTGCTGTTGTTGTTTCTTTTAGGTTATGTAACAAAAAGACCTTTCTTCTAAATAATAATTGATATTCACTTTTAAAAGTTACATTAATGAATCTCACTTCGTTATTTATTCTATTTATTTATTGACATCCGTTTGTTTCTGTGTGTTTGAAAGATTAAGAGTTGTAAATCTGACACACAGCCGCAGAATGACAGACATCCCTGGAAAACTCACATTATAGTGTCACTAATTTTCCACGAAGATGTTGTTTGTGTGAAGAATTGTGGAGTCCCTGGAGAATAGTGATGTAAAGGCATCACATATGTCAGGCAGCTGTTAACCAGATCCAGTAAGTCGAGCTGTCGAATAAGAGACTCGTTAGACGTGTCGACAGACAGATGCAGGCGATGCTGTGATGTCTGCTTTCACCAGTGGACACATGGACAAATTACAGAGAGCATCTGGACTTTACGTTATTGTTGCTGTATTATAGACAAAACTAATGTGACTTTACGTTTGTTTGTGTTTATAGTGGAACAAGCTGATAGGTGAAGGAATTGTTCACCAGAAACGAAAATTTGCTCATCTTTAGATCAGGATGAGTTTGATTCCATCACTTCTTCACCAGTGCATGCTCTGCAGTGAATGGGTGCCGTCAGAATGAGAGTTCAAACAGCTGATAAAAACATTTCAATAATCCACACCACTCAAGTCCATCAACTCATGCCTTGTGAAATGAAAAGCTGTGTTTGTATTAGAAACAAATCCTTTTGAGAAACCATTGCTTAAAGACACTTACACTTGTTCTTGGCAGAGATACGAACCAAGTAACACACTAACTGATAATACACTGATAATTGCGTGTATGCTGATTTTCCTTCAACATGATGTCACAACCTAGGCTCATTGGAAATACGTGCCTCTTCATATATTTCTGCAAAACTGAAAAAACGTACCTATACTTACAAATCGCTGCAGTTTCCAGTTTAAATGAACACTAGAGGCAGTAAAACTTCTATAACTTTTATTCCTTTTCCCACTAAAGTATTATTTACAGGTACATTTTTTATTAATAAAGGCTCATTTCCAGGGCCAACTATAGGAACACATCAAACTCCTGCAATGCATCATGGGAACGTAAACCAGTAATTTACCAGTTAATACTACAATTTTCCCCTTAATGTCAGAAATCTGGAGGAAGGACTCAAAGGCAGGGAGAGTGTTAACAGGTTTTTCAGACAATAGGTAGACTAGACAAGAGGAGGTGAGTTTTTACATTCAGGCAGGCTAAGACGGAGACCAGCCCTGGATGATGGTTAACCGAAGAGGAGAAGGAGCTGTGCTGACGGTGACTGGAGGTAGGCAGTGGTTATCTACCAGGCACAGAAGGAGAAACCACTCCACAGCCAGCTGAACAGGGCAGGATGAGATGAGACCGGGGACAAACACACAACTGTCGCAGGGAGTGAACTGAAGCAGTCGGATAAGAGACAAGCTAGAAATTACTGATACAACATAGACGTTTACGACAACGAACTGACAAAACAAGAGGGAAAGGACGAACAATATAAAGGGAAGGAGAACACGAGGAACAGGTGAGAACACTCAGACAAACGAGGACTAAACAAGAGGGCATGGCAATGTGAAACGAGGAAAACACAGACACAACACACACAAACAAACATTAAACAAAGACAACACAGACAAGGTCAGGACAGGTCATGTTGAGTTATTAGAGTGCCATAACCTCACCTCATATTACAGTAAAATACCTTTCACTGATGTTAAAGCTGCAGATTTTACAGTGGTTTACCCAGAAGTCCACACCAAGTTTAAAGTCTATAATCAAAATATGATTTATATGGTGAGTTTAATATTTCATTTAATAATAAAGCCAAATGAGGTCTGAAGTGTTTTTTATTATTATTATTATTTAAGTTAAAGTCAGTAAATTATCATCTGACTGGAAAAGGTAACTCAGAGCAGAATAAAAACCCCTGAACTGCAGACGTGTGTGTGTGTGTGTGTGCAGAGGTCCGTTCACCCGGGGCTCTGTGAACAGTAATGAACTCCTCCACACGTGGGAAATCTGACACTAGTTCTCACTCACCATTTTTCAGGACCATTTGTTTAATTAAAAGAACACTTTTTCGAGAAATTAATTGTCGGCTTCTGCCTCTGGCTCCACTCTCACACAAACTGTTCTGTGATGACATTCAGCCCATGGCTCTGTGTGTGTGTGTGTGTGTGTGTGTAAAGAGCAACTCTTTCTAAAGTGAGTTTCAGTGCTGATGGCCAGGATCAGAGGTTGTTTGATCTCAATGTCATCCTTCTCCAGCAAAAGGAGATCTGGATAAAATCATCCAAACAGCATTAACAGTCTGATGAGGGACACAAACATCAAACAAAATGAATTAAAGCATTAAAATATAGTGACAGTCTATCTGCCTTATTTTTTTTAAAGTACAATCATCTTGGTTGTATAAATCATCTCAACTAAAAGTATAGTAAATTGACTTTAAAATTGTTTGAATGCTGTTTACTTGTTCTAAAAAGTTTAAAAACTCTTAAAAAACAAACAAAAAAGAAAAAATCTCTAAACACACAAGAAATGCAAGTATACAAACCTGTAAGAGTCAATAGTATAACAGTTTCGGCACTGTATATACATTTTTAGAAATGTTAAAATATTAATATAATCAACAATTAACGTATCAAACCAGCCGTATTAAAATGACAGCAAAACATGTGACCTACTGAAATGAGTGCAATTCCCAGTTATTAAATATAAAACTCAATATTTAAAGTAAAAAATGTTGAACATTTGATCACAGCATTTGTTAACATCAGTTAACATGAAATATGAATATTATATTTAATCTGTGATTTAAAAAAAAATACTGGTGTGTAGTATAAATGCCTCACATTTTAAATGATGCTTGGTTTGCTAGTTTTATTAGAATGAAAAAGATGAGATTTACACATTGCTGTAATTAGAATTGTTAAGCAAGATTTTAACATTAAATAAGTCCTGGCCGTGTTCTCTGGTTGTTTTCTGTTGCAGAGCTGCAGTGTCATTGACAGTGAAGGACAGAAAACACTCTCACTTCATTTTAATTGCTTCTGCAGTGTTTGACAATAGAGTAATTTCAGAAGGAACCTCCACACACACAGATGATCCTCCACTGACCTGTCCTACTTACCCTGTCTTACAGAAAGTTGAATTCAAATTACCAGTGTAAATTAATTTTTTGATATGTTAAGCATTGCCCTGCATACTAATATGATATTATATTTTTATACAATAAAGTTCATGATACAGTAATTAAAGACGCTAAAGGTCTTTTTAACAGATAGGAGCATGTTGGAGATGTAATCATGGTTTCTGTACAATAGAGGGAATGATCAGTACTTTTCTTTCTTATTTTTTTAACAAGGGAAAAATGTAAACCTTACACTCTAAAAACGCTGAGTTAAAAAAAAAAATTAACCCAACCCAACCTTAAAAAGTATGGTAACAACGTTTTACGTTAAATTTACAGTTAAATATTGTAATTTCATTAACTAATACAATGTTGATAAGCTTATAAAGTACTGAAATCTGTTTTGTAGCTTTTGAAAAACACAGATAAGCACCAAATACAGGCGATGATGAGAAAGTCACATGATGAACCAAAGCCCATCACAAGCAGCTTTTAAATATGAACATATATAGACGGAACTCAGTGTCATTCACACAAACACTAAACACCATCATGATGAGAACCATTAAACTCAAATATAACAATAAACATTCATTCAACAACATTACATGAGACACACAACGCCAATAAACAGAACTGATAAGAAAAAAACTAAGAAGAAACGGTTATTTCAAAGAAAATAAACATCAAATTCAAACAAAATTTGAAATGCAATGCAGGGAATTCTGGGAATGTCAGTTTACGTTTTTTCCCTGTAAATTTGACAGGAATTTACCTTAACCGTTTTTTCCCGTAGCATTTTCACAGTGTTTTACTCATAAAATTACAGCCATTTTTTTTACAATATAGCTGAGACAACATTACACTTAAAGTAACACAGAATATAAAACCACAGAGTGGTTTAACTTTGTGGGGCATAGCATTTTAGCTAATGTAGCTAAAGTTAGGCTACCTGAGGAAAAAAAGAGCGCGAAAATGCTCAACATAAAAATGATGGACGTCGGATTTGGCACGTCGCTGACATATACTTGAAAAAAAATATATTCTTAAGAGATAAATGTTAATATGTTAGTACGAAATGGTCTTGCAAAACAGTACAAAGCCATGCAGACAACCTCGCATTTCGTTAGTACATGAGGCCTTTGCGCGAGCGCGCTCACACTCACGCACGGGCGCCAGTGTTACCAGAACTGATGGACGATTTCCAGCCCAAAAGCTCCCAAATACGAAAACCCGCTCAAAATTTTAACTATCAAAATAATGTGACAATGTAAATCAGGGTTCATAAGAGACATTTTTAATTCCATAAAACAAAATAATGATGACGAAATAATATAAACATAATGCTAGATAAATCGGAGAAAATAGATTAAAGAGAATTTTCCTAGCAAATATGAAAAAAATATTCAATATGTATTTTCTAATAAAAATATAAACAGCAGATCTAAACACATCTAAATATGCTAAACCATTCATTAACTATATATATAATTTTTTTATTTATTTTGCACTTCTGTAGTGTGGTCACGCTTTTCCATGCCTCACATGTTAATCACACATGTTAAATTCACATGCCTTTGTTTATTCTCATGAAAATAATGTGAAACACTGAGAGCAGATGTGTGGCTTTATTAGGACTTGAGCAGAACTGAAGGAGATTGCTCTGATGTTACACTGTCATCTAGAGGCAGCAATGAGAAGAACATTAGATTCAAAGGGATAGTTCTTACAGAAATGACCCTTCCGTCATTATTTACTCCAAACCTGCATGACTTCTGTCAATGAGGTCCAGTGTTGGCTTTACACCAGAGTTCTTCAAAACGTCTTCAGTAGCCTACTCCACAGAATAAAGTCAGTCATACAGGTTCAGAACAACATGAACCTGTATTTCCCAGAAAGCATTGTCTTTTCTCCATCGGTGTGGCTAAAATCAGCAGCTTCGACTAATTCTTCATTTACAGCAGCATATTTTTGATGAGGTCATTAACATGTTCCCCGGGCTCTGCTGTGAGAATGAGTGTTAAGGCCTCTGTTTCACACTTCACTCATACCTTTTTATTTCTCATCACTGCAGGTGAAAGTGTGAAAACGAAACAAGCAGCTTTCATGATTCTTTCTCTCATGCGTGGATGCTCCACTTGAGTAATGAGTAATTTAACATTGTAATAACATTGAGTAATGTTAGAGGAATCAGACATCATAATGCATGCTATTCTCCTTACAGAAAACGCAACACTCACACAGTACCTATCACTTTTATTAATAAAATGTAAATTCGTTTTTATTTGAATATTTTCTGCTTTTATTTTAAATCTAGCTAGTTTTAGTAATTGGATTTTGTTTTTGTCCTTTTTATTATTATTATTATTATATATTTTTAAATGTCTATATAGTTTTTATTCATCTTTTTTCTGTCTTGATTTATCTATTTCCAAAGAAATTGTTTACCCAAAACTCCTGTAAAAGATGTAGATGAGTTTCTTCATCAGATTTGGAGCAACGTGTTATTTCAACACTTGCTCAGCAATGGATGCTCTGCAGTGAATGGGTGCCGTCAGAATGAGAGACCAAACAGCTGATAAAAACATCACAAGCTGTTCACCAGATTTTTTTTTTCACTGGAGGACTATTATTATGGATTATGGACTCGTATTTCAGCTGAAAGCAACAGTTTGATGTTAAAAACTTCATAAAGATGGATTCTTACAGACTCTCATTCTGACGGCACCCATTCACTGCCGAGGATGCTGAGCTAGTGATGGAATGCTACATTTCTCCAAATTCAAATGAAGAAACAAACTCATCTACATCTTGGATAGAGGGTACATTTGAACTTAACTTAATTTAATTCTATGGAGAACCAGGATTATATCAGGGTTGGAGTAATTGTCACACACACAAAAGCGTGAAGAGCATCAGTCTGAACTGAACATGTTTAATGTATTTCATCGAGCGGAGGCCTGCTGGTTTGTGGAGTCTGTGGCAGCAGCAGAACGAGGCCGTGCTGGGTCGAGAAGCGCAGGATGGCATCTTTAACTACTTAAACACATGAGTTAAACCATTTAAACACGGATAACGACTGCTCATGGTTTAGTACATGATGTCTGATCTCACTGCCCACCTTTACTGGATCTGAGCGTCTTCATCTCCCGCAGGAGGTTTGAAGGATGCTGTTCCTGGAGACGAGAGGATGCTTTCTGATTCTTCAGTGCTTTAGCTGGGTACAGACGCTTCATCACCTTCAGACAACAAAACCTGTCAACAGGAACATGCTCTTATAAACCTGTATCCTGTATATACCTGTATACTGTATATATATATTAAGCTAATAATATTAAGCTAACATTAATAGCAAGTTTATTTCTT
Organism: Enteromius trimaculatus; assembly: GCA_032361065.1. Classification (NCBI taxonomy): domain Eukaryota; kingdom Metazoa; phylum Chordata; class Actinopteri; order Cypriniformes; family Cyprinidae; genus Enteromius; species Enteromius trimaculatus. The sequence continues at coordinate 1,199,547 of JAUMHP010000048.1, read as the reverse complement.
TTGTTCAGAATAATGTTTTTTTTTTTTTTGTCCCAATCCATGTTTATTATTATTATCATCTGTTTATCATTATGTGCACACGTTCACAGCTGACACAGACACCAGCACTGCTTCTGTTTACACTACAGTATGGTCCACGAGATCTTAGCACTTTTTCCAGCAGAAGACGAGAACCGGAAACACGTCCATCATAGCTGGATAGAAGAGAGTTCGGTCCACCTTCCGAGAGGCAAAGCGCTGCAGGATGCTGTCTTTCTGAGCCTCACTAATGTTGATCTGAGTACACACACACACACACACACACACAATATATGAATGCTAAGAGTGATTCAGATTAAAGATATTGATTGGTCCATGTTTTAAAAGTATCTTTACATTTCAAAACACTTTACAATAACGTCCCATTTGTAAATGATACAATATAAAAATAAATGATAAAATACAGCTGATGATTGTTTGTTCATGCTACTTCACAGAGCGTTAACTTAAAGTGCCCCTGTTATGGGTTATGAAAGGTTCATATTTTGGTTTTGGGAGTCCCCAGCAACAGGTTGACATGTATGCAAGGTCAAAAAACACTTTCATTTTCTTATTATATGGATTTATTTTTACCTTATGTGTTCAACGACTCCCAAACAATCAATTTAACGAGTCATTTTTACAACCTCCTCTGGTGATTGGTTGGTTTGGTTAAAAACGAATCGTTCCAGTGACAGTGAGTCACAATAACTTTATGCGCAGTGCACTTTGCAGGATGTTTTCATTCACACATACGTCATGAGCATTTCCATAATAGAGGCAACTTTAAGTTTACTTACTTTAACAAACGCTTTTTACTTTTAAAAAGGTGAAATATTATGAAAAAAATTCAATTATGTAGCAAAATATTTCCCAAATAATATTTTAGACATATTTATAAACATTTTTAAAATATTTGTTTTATTATTATTATAAAACTGAAAACCCTTGCCTTTAACAACATTTATAAGCAGTTGTTGTTTCGTTCTTTTTAAGACAATTTTACCAATTCAAACACATAGACAAAACAAATCGTTTTTCTTATTATTATGATGGTATGTTTAGGTTAAGGTCTGGGTATTGCATGCTCTCTTTACCATTTTCTTTTGATATTCAATTAGTAGCAGCTCATTTGTGCTGGTTAATATAAGACAGATATTATTATAGATACATGTGTACCGTGAGCTTTGGAGAGAGACTTGACTGGAGAAATATACTGATGATCAACTCAGCTTTCTGGTGAAGCATGGCATAATCATTCTCACTATACGTGCCCTCTGATGCCATTATATCACCCGCGTCTGCCAAATGCCTGAACCTAGAGTCAGAACAGATCAATACACTTCCTCAATCACAGAGACGCTAAGGGCGAGGATAGAGCGCCCTCTGCTGGACAGTCCCTGACCTCTCACACTCCATGTAGAAGGAAAGGTCATCGACCAAGAAATCTGCTATAACCGTTTTGTTTATAATACTTCGCATCTTGGGTTTAAACGTCTCTCCGTTGCTGCTGATATCAGAAGACTGCTGGGCTTTGGAGTGAACAGAACAAGCTGGAGAAAGGTTTGACGTAAGACAAGAAAATCGAAGAAATAAATTGCAAGGAGCACAATATGTCAATATGGTCTCTAAATTTAAGTTTAAAAATATATCTCCAATGCTTCATTAATTCATTTTCAAAAAATAAATAAAATAATAAATATTAATTTCACTGCCCGATTAGATGCCACAACAAAAAAAGTAAGCATAAACTCCCTTAATTGTGTCCAGTTCAGTTCATATCTTCAGTATGCATCTATGTTTGATAGATATTCATTTTTTACAGTGCCATAATCTAAAGTCTTTCTGCTCTGATTTTCTTCATGTGTAAAAACGTGAATGAACACTTTTTAAGACCATACTTACGCTCTGAGAAGTGCTTGTAGTCGAGTATCAGATATTCTTCAAACTCAGTCCTTAAGTCACGGTCCTTCAGGGCAGACAGAAACTTTGTTACGCTGCGGATGAAGCTGCGGAAAGCCGTCCAAGTGTTTGTTTTCTGAACAAGTGCACAAAAGAAATCAACACTCGATAACAGTCAAACGGAAAGTGCAGGTTTTTGAATGTGTCACCAGGTTGTGCAGCAGCAGCGGAGCTCTCAGATTCGACTCAGATGATTTGGGGGAACAGGGATAAAATGCTTCCTGATACTGTTTGAACCTGTTTGAGATCAAAGGGAACTTTTAGTGTTGTATGTGACCGCTGTAATACACTAAAACAATCAGAAGAGCATCAACTAGACAGGGCAAAGGTTAAATGATTTGTATAGCGCTTACAAATAGTTTCAAAGCAGCTTTACAGATAATCATGATGTTATGGTTATAATATCTCAGTAATGTCTTCATGACACATAGTCACATTTAGCAGATTAAAGCTGGGTGATACAGTTTACATTTAGCAATGCTTCAAGCAATCAAGCAGCTTACAAAATGTCCTGCTTCTTAGATGCTTTCAATCCATTCTTATTTTTATATAAATATACAGTAGCCTGTGTACATTTGCATAATACTCAATAAAACTTTCAATGTTTCTATTTTTACATTTAAATTTTAGTCTTTATGTAATGTGCTTTTCTCATTTAAAATATCTTTTTTAACCATTTTAAAATAGTTTTTAACAATCTTTATTAGTATTTTTAGTACTTCAACAGTTATTTGCAAAGGGAATATTTACATTTTTAATTTCAATTACCAAAATACATTTTTAAGAACTTTAGTTTTATGTAACACTCATTCAGACATTTTTCATCAAAAGTTGGTCAAATTATTTGAGCTGCTATCCACATTCATTTTATTGCTCTGTACTTGTATTTCCTCTAATTATAATAAATTAGAATAAAGCAATAACATCTCCCCATAACTTTATGACAATACCATGTGGTCTCCAGAGACTTGGAAACCAGGTGCTGAATGGTGAAGATGACCTCTGGAGGAACCGTGTCCATCTGTGGGACACTACTGATGATGTCAGCGCTGCACTGCAGGTACTCCACTGCAGGGGGAGACAGAGGGTGACTGCTTTAGATGCAAAACCATTGCTAGTGTTTAAAGAACAGCATCATTTAATCACCCTCATGTTATTGTCTTTCCTTTCTCCATGCAATGCACTTTAATTATTCTTTTTTTTTTCTTTTTATGTCAGTACTGTCAGTTTGAATCTTATATACTGAAGGGATGCACAGACAGCGTCCCAGTGAGATGATTTGGGGGCGAATAAATGATGGCAGGTGGTTCTTGGGTTAGGTGAACTATTCCTTTGACATTGATTTAAACTCAAACAGCACTACAATATTGATAAATGAAAGCATTACTGGAGTCTTTTCGGTGAAAGAATTTGTCTACAATGGCAAGGATTTTGGCCTTCTGTTGTTTGGGTTTGACGGTGAGCAGAGATTCTGCTTCCTGGATGAAGAGCAGGGCTCCGTCCGCGTTGTGCTCTTGCAGGAACAGTCTGAAGTGACCGATGTACTGAGATGATGTGAGGACCTCTTCAAATGACCTGTAATTCAGAAGGAAAATTTGGTTTTCCATCACTTGCTTACCAATGCAGTGAATGGGTGCCGTCAGAATGAGAGTCCAAAAAGCTGATAAAAACATCGGAATAACCCACACCGCTCCAGTCCAGCAGTTAACATCTTATGAAATGGATTTTAATGATGGACTTTGTCACTGGAGAAAGCGTTATTATGAATTACGGTCTCATTTTTAAGGCAGAAGTGATGGTTTGATCATCTTAACGATGGATTGTTTCCTGCAAAATCTCAGCTTTTGGCTTCTCAAGACATCAACTGATGGACTGAAGTGATGTGGATTACTTTTTATCAGCTGTTTGGACTCTCATTCTGACGGCACCCATTCACTGCAGAGCATCCATAGTGAGTAATGCTAAATTTTTCCAAATCTGTTCCCATGAAGAAACAAACTTATTTACATCCTGGAAGGCCTGAGGGTGAGTGAATTTTAAGCATTTTTTAAATTTTAGGGGGAACTGTTCCTTTAACGGTCAGGTAATGGAAACATGAGTGCACCTGGGTTTTGTAGCTGGCCTTTCAAAAATAATGCTGTCCTTTTTGAGAGTTTTCATCGGGAGACTATTAGAATGCTTTGCTTTAGATTCGGGCACATCTGGAAGTGAAGCATACAGTAAAGTAGGTTTGAATACAGCCTGCTAAAATGAACACACACACAAATCAACAAAAATAAAAGATGTTTTGTAAATCTCACATTAAGAACACCACTGCAAATAACAATGAAATATGCACCTTGAGCGAGAGGTGTTGTAATATCACTCTGTGTTGTGCTCGATGGCTCTTCAGATGCATCTGCTCAATACAAGCCAGAGAAAGTGAGTCATATGAAGAGGTCTTGAAAGAAGCAGTGTACTGTGTGTTCTCACCTGTGTTGTACTTGTGCAGCAGTGATCCTCCGCTCTGCAGGTCTTGGAGGGCCACTAAAGCCCAGCTGTCCTGAGACAGAGCGTCAGGGTCAAGATGACCGCAGCATCCTCCGCACAACACTAACGCCTCCGTCTGAGTGAAGTGAGCTTCTGTTTCTGTCTCGAAACCACAGAACAGCAGCTTGTCTTGTATCTCCTCACTGCAAGAGGTCTGAAAGACACAGGTTTATAGAAACTGCAGTGAAAGCAAACACTGGTTCGAGGCGTTAGTTTAGCTCACTCACCAGGTGACACACTAGTGCTTTATCCTCTGCATCTAAAAATGATTCATACACATCTTGTAGTTCCTGTAAATAGAACATATCTAATCAATTAATTAATACATTTTTTGTTATGCTTGTGAAAGAAGCATAAGGCTGCATTTGTTCGATCAAAAACGCA
>JAUMHP010000048.1:1179946-1194644 GCA_032361065.1 Enteromius trimaculatus | reverse complement strand
CTGAATTTTTTTTGTGAATAGATGTTAAAATGTCATTTATTGCTGTGATCAAAGCTGAATTTTCAGCACCATGTCTCCAGTCTTCCGTGTCACATGTTCCTTATATGCTATTATGCTGATTATTATTCTAACATTTGTAATTATTGTTAATGTTGAAAACAGTTGTGCTGCTGAATATGTTTTTTAAACCGTGACACATTTATTTCAGGATTCTTTGAAAGTTCAAATGTTTGTAACATTATAAATATATTGTGTGTTTGTTTTTTTTTATCATTTTAATATGTTCTTGCGGAATAAAAACTATTCAATGCTTTCAAAACTTTTTTCAAAAATTGTAGCAAACTGTTCACTTTTTTAAATGGACAAATGATTTTATAATGAAAATTAGTGGTGAGCAGTGGCTGTCAGGTTTCTAAAAACAGTAAGCGAAAAATGCATGAATTTATAATGTTTAAAAAAAATGCTTTGGATTAAAATCATCAGCCAAATATAAATGTACTGTTTTATGAGAGTATGACAGGCGAGAGATTATTAACATTAGCCAAAATTAAAATGAATTTCAAAAGTTACAATTTGATCCATTCTGATGCATATCTATTAACACAAACACTGTAGAATTATGCATACTGATAAATCATACACAGTTAGACCAAGGACATTTGATTTCATTTCGACTTGAAAGCAGAATGAACTGATTTACCTTGCATATCTCATATTTAGCCCTGTAAATCCACGGGACAGCCGCACAGCTGGGTAAAAGAGAACGCAGATGCTGGCTGGTGTTTGAATCCAGTCGTTCACAGCATGGCATGTTCTCTTTCAGGTACTTCTCTGTTATCTGCTGGGCCATGGCCTGTCTCTGTGCCCAGACTGGATCTTCTCCTTGTGCCTTCAGAACCAGCTGGAGGAAAAAATCCAGATCCTCCAAGAGATCCAGCATCTGCTGCTTCTCCACCAGGTCTTGGGCTCTCAAAAAAGATCTAAAAGGGCCTGCAGCCAGAGCTTCGGCGGACAGGGCCGGCTGGAGATAACGGAGGACATCTAATGGAGGAGTATTAACTTTCACACGGCAGGAGATCTGACACGCTGGAGTCTGGGCGCATGTGTGATGGACAACAGCTTGGGCAGGGGTTTGTGTGTTTTCCTGAGGAAGATGTGCTATGCTTGAACACTTCAGATCCTCCTGGCTGGCTAGAGGAAGCCACAAGCAGATGCTGCTGGACTGAGAACGGACTGTGCTCGGCTCATATGAACTCCACAGGAGCTGTTTGCTGCGTTTACAGCAGTAGGATTCGGCAGGGCTCAGCGTGGGATTTGTCTTGTACCGTTCACGCTTACGTGAGGAGGGAGATGAAGCAGGAGGAGAGGAAAAAGACGTGTATTTCTCTACAATGGGCTGACATTCAGTCACACGCCACAGCCAGGATTTACAGCAATGTAAGAACTGAGGAAGCCAGTACGACTGCAGCCTGCACAGAGCTTTCTTCCTCATCTCTGTCAAGACACGCTTCTGGGCACTTAGTGGGTGTTCTTTGGTCAGAAGCTCAGTCATGTCCTCTAAAAAAAGCATATAATAACATTAAAGTTTCAATAATTGTACAGATTAAATTTTAAAAAAACTATTCAAAAGATTGGAGTACGAATTATTTAAAAAAATATATTATTTATACCTGATAATATTAATCAAAATGATAACAGTATTTAATTACTAAATAAAAAAAATGGATCATGTGACACTGATGACTGAAAATTCTGTTTTGATCACAATAATAAATTACATTTTACAATATAATCACATAGAAAACCGCTATTTTAGACAGACTCTTTTTCAAAAACATTACCAAATCTTACTGACTCCAAACTTACAGTAGTGTAAAAACAGAAGAACAGAAATAGTGTGGTATTCAAGGGAACAGGAGAGCCTCACCTGTGTGTATATGACAGACAGACAGGATGACAGAGCCTTCGCTCAGGTGAGAGAGTCTGATCGTTGTCTGAAGCGCTTGACGATTCAAAGTCTGGAAAGCATCTTCATTTTTTTCTTCTTTCATACTCAACAACATGGAGACTCTCACACAGAACACAAGAAGCTCCTCCTCTGTTTGAAAACACATGTAGCATAAGCACTGGCAAAATGTAATTTTCATACAATTTTTTTTTTGCAGTTCACCTGAGACAGTATGGAGGACAAAAAGCAAAGTGGGAGCGAAGATCTAAACATCAGATTGCTAGCCTTTTGGCTCTAGTAGTTTTCATTTTAAATGTAAATCTGATATAAAAACTGATTTGCAGAATTGGAGGTCTTGTAAAATTAAACTGGTTTGAATCGGTACAGTCTCACACCAGCAGTGCCCCTGAGAAAGGAACGAAATCTCTGGATTCCTCTCACGCTGCCGAAACACTTCCTTAACAGCCACTGATCCGCCGGAGTCCATTTCAAATCCTCTGAGAAAAGCAGTATTAAAAACAAAAAAAGAAAAAAACTGCATATTAAAGGAATAATTCACACAAAAATGAAAACTAAATCACTGTCATTCAAGCTTGTTCCTTAATGGGAACAAATGGAGAAATCCATCACTTCTTCACCAATAGATGCTCTGCATTGAATGGGTGCCGCCAGATTGAGAGTTCAAACAGTTGATGAAAATATCATAATAATCCACAACATCTTGAGAATCGAAAAGCTGTTTGTTTATAAGAAACAAATTGACGTTTTTTAACTTCACAAACTGTTCCTTCGGGCGGAAATATGACTTCATAGTATTGCTCTTTTCACTGAAAAAGTCATCTGGACTGATTTAGGGGAGAAATAAGCACAGTTTACAATCAAAAACAGCTCTAAAAATATATATGGGTACATTTTAATGAGAGAGACAACAGGCAAGAAGAGACTTTTTAGGAAGCGCTATTATATTTTATCCACTTGCTTTTTTCAGGGGGGCCAGAAATGATGGATCAAAGTTAAAATATCTTAATGATGGATTTGTTTTTTACAAACTTGCAGCTTTTCACTTTTCAAGAAAAGTATCGATGGACTGGAGTGGTGTGGAACTCATTCTGACGGCACCCATTCACTGCAGAGCATTCATTGCTGAGCTAGTGATAAGTGACATTTCTCCAAATCTGTTCTTGGGGTGAGATTTCCAGCTAATAATTGTCTTTTTTTGTTGTTGTTGTTGCACTATTTCTTTAATGTGACCTGCACCAGGCAACTTTCACAGAAGCACATCACTGTCATACATAATATCACCTTTGGATTTACAGGATACAAAGTCAAGGATCTCGGTGCAGAGAATGAAATTGTGATAGAGCTCAGTTTGTTTGAAGTAAACCATCCGGTGTGTGTCTAACCATTTCAGAAATGCTCCAGTGTTCACCTGACAGTAAATATGTTTACAGATATTAGATGTTTTGGCCAACAGCTACGGTGGTCTGGTTAACAAGTCATAAATAACATACTACCTGAGCAAAGGGGATATTTGGCCACAATAACCACTTGTTTTCTTTGAGCATGTAGAGAGGAGTTTGTCCAAACACCTAAAACAGGACAAACATGTATGATCATTTCTGGATAAACAGCACATTAAATATATGGAAACCAGGAGCAGACATAACATTTCATCTTACTGGAAGGCTTAGAAATGTATTGAAGAAATCCACAAAAACGTCATCCTCCAGGAGAGACTTGAGCTCCATGTTGTTGTTTTTCTCGGCAAATATGTGTTGATAGACTTCCAGATTACTTTAACGGGCTACTTTGATACCCTTGCAACGGTGCAGGTGCTCAAAGTTTCAAAAGAGCAATATATATATATATTCTAGGTTTGCTATAGTTGGGGTTTTATAGCCGTTGGTTGTGTTTCTGGTTAGTTCCTATCCCGCTGATCAGCATGTTTGGTTTGTTGTGGTTTTATTTTTAACTTGTTAACAAATGATGGTTAAACAGTACTTTCTGTCGCCTTGGCAACGCTTTTATTCCGCTTAGAACCGTTTTACTTTATATACTGCCAAACTGTAGGCTCTCACTACAGTGGTCAAGTTGTGTTTTAGAATATGGTGTTGTTATATAATTCATATTTTAATTTATTTTAAATCTAGCTTTAGCTTATCAGCAGGATGAAAAGTTGACCTATACGATAAATGTATTGTTATTGTTATTGGAGAAGCGCGCGCACGTGTGTGTCGTCACATCCGGTTGCGGCCTCCGCCTCGGTCTTCCTCATCCTTGAAGGAGTCTGTCAGCGAGCGGCGTTAGCAGAAGCGAAATACACATCATTTCAGCTACCGGAGACCGAATTAAACTACATTTCTGCGCTCTGATCTCGAAGTAGACGTCTTTAGCTTCTTCACACCGTGAATGGATCATGGAGTGTGTAAGTAGAGCGAGTTTAAACTGAGACGGATTTCATCTGACAGACGAAGTCTAACGTTAACTGGATAACGGCGTTTTTGGATTATTAATGTGCCATAATATGCCAAATAAGTTAGCTGATGCCGGCTAAAATGTAACGTTAGAGCGCTAAGTATTATTAGTAGGGTTACTCTTGTGTCTTGTAGTATTTTCCTTTCATGCGAAGCCAGTTACAAATCGCCAGAGGTTAACTTACGTTAGTGCTGTGCTGCTTGTTAACTAATAAACTGGTCACAAAACTTTCACTAGTCTTACTGCAGTTACTATGGTGCTGCACAAATTCACCGCTGTTACTCTATGACTCTAGCATGAACTAACCTAAATTAGCTGTTATTTCTTAAGTACAGTCAGTTCTGTTGCTTTACACTAGTTAGTGCACTGGTAACTTTAGTTTGCTGTTGTTTGTACAGTATTTATCTTATTTTCAGTGTTTATCTTGACCATGTTCGAGCTAGTAAAGCTGTCAAGTTTCTTGCCTCAACTCACTGACATCTGTCAGCTTTCTAGTTATTGGTCAATTAATAGGCAAATCAAAACTAGTCGGGATTGGGAAAGCTCAAAAATAGTTAAATAATGTACAACGTAAATACTTTAAAGTAAGCAGAACTGTCCTGCTGTGAACTCTGGCTAATATGTATTTACTAGATACATTTTAGCCTTTGGTTACTTGAGAATAACAGCTCGAATTCAACTTATTGGTAACTCTGCCACGCGTCAAAACTAGTTTAAAGATCGATCATTTATACTTTTTACTTTAGGTTGGAAAATGTCTATTTGTTGTAAAATCTTTACTGATATTTATATAATAAATGCAAAAATAACTTTAGTAATATTATTAAATTAACCCTTACTGGACTGAAGCGACTTAGCTTTACTTCAGTATGCAATATTTCCTTTTTTTTTTTTTTTTTTTAAATACATAAAATAAATCAGAGCATGTCTAATATGATCATCAGGCTTTTGAGGATTTTTGCAAATATTTTGTCTAAAGGTTCAATTAAACTTGCAAGGGACAAATGAAAGTGAGCTTTGAATGTTCACACCTTGACATCTGTTTTTCAGGTTCCTGCTGTTCTAGATGAGTTGGATGGTAAAAGGGAGGCACACATAGAGGGTAAGAATGTAAATAAATAAAGATGATACTGTAGTGCTGCGATGACCTCCAGATCATGTGCGAGATATGAAAGCAGAGCCGAGCAGGGGGCTGACTTCAGTGTTTGGACTGAAATCTGAGACTAAAGTGACAACAGAAACATGATCCAGTGACCATTTTGTTCTGACACTTTTTCTCTCATATTTTCAGTGGTTGCTTGTTCATGATTTCTGATGTCTTAGCCAATGCTTTTTCAAGCATTAAAATTATTTCTTTGTTTTTCTTTCTTTCAAATCAGATCCGGAGTATAATGTCTACACCCGCTTTATGAAATCCCACCGCTGCTATGACCTAGTGCCCACCAGCTCAAAGTTGGTGGTATTTGACACTTCTCTACAGGTGGGTACTCGGAAGAAAACAATTATTTCATATTATTTCATAATATCACATCTGTGTGTAACAAAAAATCATTTATTTAACTCATAATTAAAGGATTAATTCACCCAAAAATGAAAGTTTGCTGAAAAGGGACTCACTCAAAGTTGCAGATGAGTTTGAATATGAACTATTCCTTTAATTAGAGCATGTAAAGTATCAGTTGCACACCAGAATACAGCCAGACTGAATATGTATTCGTTAAAGCCATGGATAAATTGCATTTTGACAATTTTTTTTTTTTTTTTTTTAACATTATTTATATATAAGTAATTTTAGCAGGAAAGACAAAGAGCACGTTATTACCTTTTGATGAATGAAAAGATAATTAACATGCACAAAATATTTGTAATATTATAAATAGCCTATTCTGATATTAGAATCAGCCACATGGGGTCAGTATTGATTTTATGTTGACTTTAGGGGTTGGATATATTTGCTCTGTATTTTGTCGACATTCATAACATTTAAGCTCTCTGAGTGCCTGCTGGTTCATTTCTGGTTGTATGGTTACCAGGTGAAGAAGGCGTTCTTTGCTTTAGTGTCTAATGGAGTGAGAGCAGCACCTCTCTGGGACAGCACCAAACAATGCTTTGTTGGTAAGCTGATTTTTAAAAATGTAAATATAATGTGATTGTTTGATATGATATGATAAGATTAAACTGCATTCGCAATATATTTATATGTTAATAATGAAAATCATTAAGGGTAGATTCAAATCGTTGAGGTACGATTGGATCATTGGATCAAGTTAGACTGTGTTGATATTATTTTTCCTTATCCATGTGGCTTCCTTTGACATCACATTAGCAAAAAATAAATAAATCAGATGTGGAGCAAGTTATTACTTATTTTATTTTTTATTAATTTGGGGGATTTGGGATGAGTCTTATTTTTTTATTTTTTTAAGGAATTTTGAAGATACTTGAATAAAAACTCTGAAATTATGATAATAATAATATAATTATATATTTATTATTATAAAAATGTAATTATAAATAAATAATTAATTTGCAAACAGTTATTAGTTATCAGTTGTAATTGCACGAAATGTCTTGAAATTAGTTGTGATTTAACTTGTCTTGTTTTTCTATCGCAGGAATGCTGACCATCACAGATTTCATCAATATACTACATCGCTATTACAAGTCTCCTCTGGTAAAAATTTGTTAAGGCGGCTATTTTCCCATTGATGTTTTTCCTCAGGTATTTTTACGGAACATTTTTAAATGTGATTGTTTTTTTTCCTGCTTTAGGTCCAGATCTATGAGTTAGAAGAGCACAAAATAGAAACATGGCGAGGTGGGAATGATTTGATGTGTGGTTTACTCTGATATGTGAGCCTGTGACTGACCAATCTTTTTTTTCTTGTAGAGGTCTACTTGCAAGGCTCCTTCAAACCTCTCGTCAGCATATCACCCAATGCCAGGTAAGAGTTTGTAAGAGTGCTTTTATTAGAGAGTTGTGATTATTATTTGAACGCTTTTCTCTCTTTCTCAGTCTATATGACGCAGTCTCATCTCTACTGAAGCATAAGATCCATAGATTGCCCGTCATTGATCCTCTGACAGGAAACACACTCTACATCCTGACACACAAGAGGATCCTCAAATTCCTGAAGCTCTTTGTAAGTTTCCTGCCCTGTAACCACTCGCTGAATATTTCCTGTGACACATGAAGCTAAATAAAGACATTTATTTATCAGGGAGTCACGGAGCGCTTGCTGTAACTCTGTCACAACCTTTTAAGCAACTATTGCAAAATTTCCCTTGTACTCATCTATTGGCACAACTTGGAATTTAGTTTTCTTTCTAGAAACACACTCTTTGTGTTTGTTAACGGTGTCACACAGATATCTGAGATGCCCAAGCCTGGGTTTCTGTCTCAAACGCTGGAGGAGATGAACATCGGAACGTTTCACAACATCGCTGTGGTTCACTCGGATACGCCGCTCTACGCCGCGCTCGGCATCTTCGTGGATCAGAGAGTGTCTGCTCTTCCTGTGGTGGATGAAAATGGTGAGAGGAAATTAGTACATTACTTTTCATTCATTGCAAATGACAAATCTGTGTTTTGTTTTCTCCCTCCTCACTCGTTTTCGTGGTTTCTCTCTCGTTTATGCCGACAGGACGTGTGGTCGACATCTACTCCAAGTTTGATGTTATAGTAAGTTTGTGTGTGTTGTTTCTAACCAGAACGCTGGATATCGAGCTGGGCTGGTTGTGCTAGATTATTGAATGTGTGTGTGATGGTGTTTCTGTTTCGATTGGTCTAAAGCCGCTGGTGTTTGTGGTATTGATCAGCTTCAGGGAATGCAGCTACTGCAGTACATGATCTCATACTCGCAATGCTGTGTGTGTGTGTGTGTGTGTGTGGGTGGGTGTGTTTTAACAGTAAGTCTTTAATTTGATATCTTACAGGAATGGTTCACCCAAAAATGATTTCAAGATGTAGATGAGTTTGGTCATCACAACAGATTTGGAGAAATGTAGCATTGCATCACTTGCTCTGCAGTGAATGGGTGCCGTCAGAATGAGGGTTCTTTACATGTCTTCTGTCTCTCACCTCACAATCCACACACGTTTATTTAGAGCTGTTTTGACGTGTAAACAGATTTCTCTCCTGATTCAGGCCAGACTATTTCTTTCACTAGCAAAAGCAATATTATGGATAGATTTTTACATTTTTGGGTGAACTATTACTTTAAATTCTCTGTGTTTGTGTCTCAATCTGTATTTTTTTTTTTTTTTTTTACCGTCTCACAGAATCTGGCCGCTGAGAAGACGTACAATAACCTGGACATCACTGTGACTAAAGCCCTCCAGCATCGCTCGCAGTATTTTGAGGGTGTGCTCACCTGCCGAGCCAATGAGACACTAGAGGCCATTATCAACCGACTGGTGGAGGCCGAGGTGAGAAACACATTCTGGACAAATGTTTGGAGTCTCTTCTGCTCACCAAGGTTTATTTATTAGATCAAAATACAGTAATATTGTTGCATCTTAAAATAACTGCTTTTTTTTGACTGATGAATAAAACAACACTTTTAACTGTGCATGTATATTTGGATGGACAGATGCAGGTCTGATCATGTGATAATAGACTGTGTTAATAGATGTGTTTGTTTAGGTTCACAGGTTAGTGATCGTAGATGAGCAGGAGGTTGTGAAAGGCATCGTGTCTCTGTCTGATATCTTACAGGCGCTGGTGCTCACCAACGGAGATGATGGTAATTAATGCTCATATTTCAGTGAAAGACTTGATATAACCTTTTGCATATGACAGTTTAATATCTCCCAAACTCCTTCATGACTTCAATAATCATAATTTTACCTGCTCTTTTTAAAATATTTTGGATCGATTATTTTGATCTATTGACAGCCTTTACTTTTTTCCCTCTTCAGGAAGCGCTTGATGGAAGCGTAACGTCTCTGTATTTCCTCTTCCCTCAATAAGCCACAAGCAGTTCCAGAAAAAAGGATTGATAAAGACGTCTATGGCACATCCCAAACACAGGACAACCATTTCAGAGTGAAGAAAGAGACATTGCTCTTCAAAGAACAAACTCTTAATCATAGAGCCTCCGTACCGCTTCAGGGAGTCTGCTAGGAAATGATATCACCTTAATTGGACAGAATTCAAATGATTTTGATGATGTCACTCGGCACACTGCTTTTGCTGACGTGACAGCCATCGTCCACGTTGCTTCCCTCGCAGAAGGGCAACAGATGAGCTCTGGAAATGAAGATGAGATTTTTGTGTCAGAGGAGACACAGGGTATGGACCGAAACATTCCGTTATTGATCCGGACGAGGTTTTGCAGGGTAACAATGTTTTTCTATCATGTGGGCATTTCATTTTGAAGAGGTTCATCTGAATCCGTCCGTTTCCGCGCTACACACTGATACAGTCACTCCAGCAGTATTCAGAGGAAGTTTGATTGCTTTATTCGAATCCAGTTTCTCTGAACATCAAACCAGAGCCATTTCAACTTCCTTTATAATGTGAACATGGAGTGCTTTGCTAAAACATGTTGAAATTAACCTTTGAATATTTATAGCATTGGAAAAACAGATACAGCTCCATATTATCCTGATGTATTTTTAGTATATCATCAGATCAATGTTATCTTTGTTATATTTTCCCTGTTGTTTTGGGCCGGACAGACTATTCTATGCCTGACGCAGATTTTGCTACTGATTTTAGTGTGCTTGAGTTGTTTTCAGTGATCTCAGTGGCTTTTATCAATGCTTTGACGTGAAGAGGAAGCAGGGTTTTTATAGATACAACATCAGAAGCTGTCATCTTCTATCAGCTCTGCATTATGGGTAAATCATGATGTCATTTCAGTTAGATATGCTTCCACAATTAGCTGTTGTAATTTGAAAAAAATCTACCATAGGCTCCAATAGCGAAAACGCTTGTTTTTCATTTTTTGTAAGCCATCACAAACATCACATCAGCTCTGGACGACTTGCACTTCTCTTGTTTTTATTGTAGCTTGTTTTGCTATGAGAAGAGATCATTCCATCATTTTATTGTAATATATTTTGCTGGCAGTTTTCTCTCTATAGTCATTTTTACGCCACACATCTGTAAATACACCTGAACTTTTTTCTAATTCTGTCATGTCAAAGATGTTTTATTCGAGGCACAAGCAAATAAAATCTATTCAGTTTATTAGTTGTTGTATTTCTTACTTTGGATAAACTAAACATTTTTTGTGGATTCTTTAATGAATAGAAAACTCAAAAGAACAGTATTTATTTGTAACACCTGACAATGTGTCATTGGTTAATGTATTAACATGAACAAACAATTACAGTATTTCTGAATCTTTAACATTCGTTCATAAAAATACAATCATTCATTGTTAGTTTAAAGCATTAACTAATGTTAAACACAACTTGTGATTTTAATAATACATTAGTAAATGCTAAAATTATCATTAACTAAGATTAATAATTGCTGTACAAGTATTGTTCATTTAACTAATAAATCTATTAGTTAAAATATACGACTACAAATGCACTGACTTCATGCATTAAATAACAATTATCTTCTA
Source organism: Enteromius trimaculatus (assembly GCA_032361065.1). Lineage (NCBI taxonomy): Eukaryota > Metazoa > Chordata > Actinopteri > Cypriniformes > Cyprinidae > Enteromius > Enteromius trimaculatus. Next base: position 1,183,640 of record JAUMHP010000048.1, on the reverse strand, counting down.
ACATTCTTTGGCATCTAAAACTTTTTTTCCGTAGTCATCAAGGTCACAGAAGGTCATGAATTAGTCTGTGATTGCTGTTACTAATAGTGCCAATTAATTTCCAATGGGTATAGATTTGTTAATAGTAAAAATAGGTAACGCTTTTCCCTCATTAATACTTAATTTGCTGCTAATTAATAGTAAGGTAGTTAATTTTAGGTATTGGGATGTAGAATAAGGCATTAATATGTGCTTAGTACTAATAAATGGCTAATATTTTAGTAATATGCATGTTAATAAGCAACTAATAGGTGTAGCTGTAAAAATAAAGTGCAAAATTTCATATTTCGAAGCTTGAATTTTAGACGACACACTTTCACTTCTACTTGAACATTATCAGGTTGAAGTATTTTCAGTCTGATTTCTCTTTATTTGGTTCTAAAACATGTCAAACAAAAATATAAAGAGTCACTTAGATGAAAGCTGCATTTGTATGACTGGTTTCCCTCTGTGATCGTTTCACAGTGCAGCTATCTGATGAACTCTTGATGTTCCCCCAGGCTTCATTCCAGTTCAGCCAGTTTTTAATAAACATCTTGTGCAAACGTCAATGTCGTGTTTGACAACACAAACTACGCGTTTCCTACAGTTTGAACAAGTTATTGAATTACACTTTCCGCGCTTACTCTGTTCACGTTCTGAAGCGAGAATGAAGACATGACAAATGTAGGAAAATCTGTATTTATTACCATTTAATAATTACCCATGTACATGATTGGAAACTGAAATTCCTGAAAAGTCTCTCAATGTAGATTTGGGAAATACACTGGGATTATACAGGTTGGCTGTGAGGTCAGAGGATTGAGGAAACTTCCTAAAGCTAAACCGGGTCTAAGACTGTGAGCACAGCCGTAAATCACACTGTCGCCATCGTTTAGCTGTTATAATTAGTCGGGCGACAGACGTCTCCACTACAGCCAGTGGATCAAAGGGAGCAGACGTACCGAAGCCCAAATCCTGCCAGCAGCGACATGCTTTCTGGAATCTATAAATATATGTACAAACTGAACTCAACAGTAGAAACAAACACCAAACCCGAACACTTACTCCCAATTCAAGAAGATTTTCTCAATAAGCAGCTGATGTGCCAGTGTCGTCTTGTATTTCTCAGTAGTGTTTGACTCAATCCAGTGTTACAAATACATTTCACATGTCATCTTGGATCTACATAGAAAGCATTAACATGTTCTTTAAACTACACGTTCATTTTTGGCTTTTTCTGGACACATTTCAATAGAGTAAGGTGACTGAATTGTTGTTGTTGAGTATAACAGTACTTATTCAGATTGTCAAAACACAAACTCTAGACATCAGTCCAGTCAAACTGGGAGATCAAATCAAATCAAATGAAAGAGCAGAGACCAAAAACCCTGTACAGCTGCTTCAAAACCTACTGTTGAAAGCGCTATACGAATAAAACCTGAATTAAAACGGTCACATTAAAAAAACAAACCACATAACAGAACCACACAATTGTCTACTGGATCAAATCGGATTAATAAAAAAGGTCATACATTATAGAAACTATATTTACATCTTGCATATTAAGCGGAGAGAGACGGAAGGGCAGTAGTATTTTTCCATGGAGTATGAGAGGGACGTAATGTCCGTCAGGAGTCATAAATACAGTGTGGAGTGAAGCAGTGCGCTTCGACGCTAAACTTTTCAAGTTACATATTCAAGTCGTTCTTCTCATTACAGACCCAGTGCATGAAGAACAATGAGATCTATTCCTAGGGTCACGTCGTAATGTCACTTAATTAATGCAAAAAAAAAAAAAAAAATTAATCCTGTAATTATTTGCCCTTGTGATGCTCCAGACCTGCATGACTTCCTTTCTCGCATGTGCCTTGCAATTAAATTGCATGAATCCGGAGTGCATCGAGCTCTTAAAAAAAGTGTCATAGATGGAGTTCATATGAATTCAAAGGACTCCTATGATGTCCTTGATGATGATGATTTTCCATCATTTTTGGAGTGCAGCTTGCACATTCTGCTCAATATCTCCTTTTGTGTTTTATAGTAAATACTACGTCACACAAGTTTGGAGCAGCACGAGGACGATAAAAGATGAACATTCTCAAGATTGCAAGAGTTGTTCCTTAAAAACGTGCTTCAAGTCCATACAAAACAGTCCCGACGCTCCTCAGCTAATAAAATGTGCGTCATTATAGTGTCATTTAATGCTACAGTGACAGGTTTAGCTATGAAAAACAGTGTTTAACAAAAGCCTGTACTTTTAGCTTCACATCTCTGATGTTCCTAGACGATCAAACCTTTAGCTTAGTCGAAGGACTTGGAAACTAAAAAAAAAAAAAGGGTAAGCTATTTACATTTCCATACTTTTAAAAAATATACTATGTACAGTAGCTTTGCTTTGCCCATGGAGGAGAGGAGGAAATCTAACGGCGATAAAAAAATAAGGACATATGAAGGATCTACGAGCTAAAATAAATAGATATCTCCGTACCGTTCAGTAGTAAGAATAGACGCGAGTGCCAGTGTGTGATGGCTATAATCCACTTCACGCTCACAAAACCTCCGGGATAAAGTGCAAATAAGGTTGCTTTGCTAACAGCTTTGACGTGGTTATGAGACCCCAGCGAATGAAAGGAATCAGCTGATCGCGTCGGTCGCTAGCAGTGCCACCAATTCACCAGCTCAAGCCACTCCGAACTGGAGTTTATGTATTCCTCCTAGTTAGTTAACCCGAGGTAGTCTGCTAGACTGATCTAAACGAATGCGATCGAAACTGCTAAAACGTGATCTGGTGGGAAAATCGATCTTTGGGGCAAAACTGATTTGATCAGAATCAATCGAGTCACATGATTGATCGGTAGTGGTAGTAGATGTAGAGAGGAGGAGGAGAGCACAGAGGGCTGATGGGTACCGTAGGTTCAGTAGTTTTGGCGGTGGGGTGAGGTAGGCCCCGTCCCGACTCGGCGGACGGAAATACTTTTAAACTGGCAGGATAGTTTAGAGCGGTCGCATGTCTGTACACGTTCTCTTTGCTAGGAGTGTTTCTGGCAGAAGGTAGTGTTTTGCTCAGATCTTCATGTCTTCGTCCACGCTGAGCTGAGACAGGGTTTTCTTGATGCGGAGAGCGGTCAGTCGCGCCGCACCGTTAGCGTACCAGCACTCCCGCATGATCTTCCCCATCACACGCAACGCCTGTGGGAACACAACATTCAGCATCAGACCTTTTGATTTTACACTCCTGGAGTATTTCAGGTTAGAATGCAGCACTTCTGACATACAGGTTGTCACATTGCTTTGACACAAACAAAATAAAAGAGTCCAACTCCTTCAACCCTGTAACCAAGATATTTAGGGTGGGGGGGGGTATTTATTTTGAAATTAAAAGCTCAATAGGTTAATAAAGAACATAAGTTAAGAATTATGTGTGTGTGTGTGTGTGTGTGTGTGTGTGTGTATTTAAAAATGATATACTTAACAACTACTATACAATTCTAAATAATATATAAAAGTGAATAAACTATGTACTTACAATATACTGATCTTTAAAAAAAATATTTTTACATTATTATTACTAGTACTGTGAAACAATTGCATCAAAAATAAAAGTTTTCTATTCACTAATATATGCATATTTACTGTGTATATTTATTATGAATATATAGTATATAGATACAGA
>JAUMHP010000048.1:1168946-1179850 GCA_032361065.1 Enteromius trimaculatus | reverse complement strand
TATATATACATATACACACACACACAAAATATTTATTTATTATTAACGTTGAGTACACAAACATTATAAACGGAAACTATTATTTTGGATATGATTTATTACGATTAATATATACTAATTTAACTAAAACTAAAATGCAAAAATAAAAGTGCTCATATGACATTTTAATTAGTTATGCAGTTTATAAAGTGGACAAACAGCAACTTGCAAAGTTGTAAACACAGGTTTATAGAAAAGGTTTGGAAATCTAATCTTTCTGAACTCAATATCACCTTCATCACATCTGATGAATAATAAAATAGGTAAATCAGAAATGCCCGTATTTGCAAGGATACAGAAAAGCTGTTTTAAGCGGGTTCAGGAAAATGTAGTAGTAGTAGTGATCTCTCCCTCACCTCATAGCTCTGCCACCAGTTGGGGATGTTGGGTCGTAACCTCTGATCACACACTACTTTCCTCATTTCCTCTATGGATGGGTCAGAGGGCACCAGGTCATAGTAGGGCAGCTGGTACTCTTCATGAATTCCTGAAGGCAAACATAACATCAAGAAGAATAAAAATATTTCTCATTTTAACTTTTAAAGTTCTTCAAGTGCTTTTTTTTATGCAGTGTTGCCTCTTGAAGAATGGTTTGGATTAATTTCAGCACCTCCAGCATTGCAGCGGCGAGCGATCTCCCAGTACACCAGTCCCAGAGCGTAGATGTCAGCGCATTTAAACGAGTCGAAGTGACGCATGTTAATAGTCTCTTCAAGAACCTCAGGCGCCATGTACCTGAAACACACACAGGATCACTGAAAGAACTGCAAGCAGATAACTCAAACCACTGACTGTATGAGCAGACGTTTTAGGTCAGATTATTGCAACATGTATGTTTATATGCAACCCGCGCTGGAAAAATGAGTCGCAATTTTTTATTTAAAAAAGGTTTTGTTTTTTGTTTTTTTTCACATTCTCCATTAAAATACATTCAAAATGATATATACAAATATAGCTTTTTATTTCTTCTATTCTGTGCTAAAAATAAGAATAAAGACACAAATAAAGTTTAATCCAGAGCAACGAGGGATTCAGCCTTTTCTTTTAATGTTTGATTAACGATAAGACAGATCTGTAATGCATGGATCTAAAGTTACACATCAGGTTTTCCACAAACATGAACTAAAAAGTTAATGGAAGAGATAACAGATCATGCCTGTATGAATTTTGACAAGACATTGTTTGGAATAATGTACTTTATACACTTTGTGCTCCTGTGTTTAATAATAGTATTTCACTGCTTTGGACTCACATCGTCAGGAATTCAATATTCGCTAACTGGAATGCTGCGCTTTCCAGAGAAGAGAAGAAAAGAGGCGCTCCCACTTGTGCAGAGAGGTACTCCTCTCAGAAAACGTCCAAATAAAGATCCTTTCAGAGGTTTAATTACTATTTAGAGCAATGGGATCACTAGAAGAGGGCTTAATGACATTAATCTCAAATTCATGTCTGTAGCTCATAATTCTGACTCATTTTGTCAGAGCGGGTCACATATACGTCTGTTTGTTCAGTCAGTAATGTAAGCTGTACCTCTTCGTGCCGACGCGCTGGTTGGGGGCGATATCGATGGTGTCTGTGACGGACTCGTGGCGAACGGCCAGGCCGAGGTCAGCGATTGCACACGTGCAGTTTTTCTTCACCAGGATGTTCTTGGACTTCAGGTCACGGTGAGCGATGCCAGGCTTACCTGACGGCCAAAACAAAACCATTACAGCTACACACACACACACCTGCTAAACGCTCACTGATCACAGAAGAAACGTGTTCGGCTCCCACATACACAACAGTTTCAGGCATCACGACTCTACAAACAGTGGGCTGCACAAGAACACAGTCACCACTGAACGCATGCTTCAAGGATATGACCAGCCCACAATGCATTCTTCAGTTTTAAAACACTTCTGATTCTGAACTGATAAAATGTGTGTGCTCTCTGTGTTTGTGTTTATTAGTTATCAGACTTTCCTGAAATCAGTAAACCCATGTGTACAGTAAACCTTTCTTTCTTGCAATAATAACTATCAGTAACTGAAATTACTCAAATAAGGTTACCTGGCCAGCTGATGCAGATGATGTGTGAGCAATTGGCTTCCTATGTTAAGAACAAACTGGTTCACTAGGTACTGGAATGGACATTATTTAATCGAACAACCCTGACAAACTCACCCTGAGTGCCCAGTATCTCCATGTGCAGATGCGCCAGGCCGCTGGCAGCCGACAGGGCTAGTTTAATCATGCCCTCGATAGTGACTGAATATCGGTTCAGATAGTCAAACAGGGATCCGTTCTCATGATAGTCTGACACCAACCACAACTGAGTCCATGTGCCATTATCTGTGACGGAGAATTAAACATTATTACACCTAGATGACAACACTATGCATACTTTAAAACTGCTCATTAAAACACACAGCCTTTGTTTACCTTTGTTATCAGCAGCAATGAAGCCCAGGATGTTCTCGTGACGGAGCATGATGGTCTGGTAGATTTCAGCTTCACGAAACCAGGAGCGCTCCTCACGAGAGGAGAAGATCTTCACAGCGACGTCTCCTCCTCTCCACTTCCCTCTCCACACCTCCCCAAAGCGGCCTTTACCGATGATCTCCTGCAGCACTATGGTACGAGCCACTGTCCTCTGGACAAACAGCGGCAGACCTGCAGAATCAATGAGAGAAGAATGCTGAAATAAAAATAAAGGAAACCTAAAGAGTGATATTAAAAATAAACAGAAATAAAGGCAAAAGCACATAAACACTTTAAAATACTTAAATATATACTAGAAAAGTATATAAACTACAATAATACTGTGCATAAGTTAAACGGACTACTGTTGTGAAACTTTGAGAAAGGCAGTTTTATTAGTGATGTGTACATAGTAGAAAAACACCTCCAGAACTTCATATTAACTCCACATTAATTAAACAAAGAAGTTTAAGCTAATAAATTGATAAACAAAATCACAATGTGATTTATGCATGTTGCATCAGGGTTACTATAGTTCTGTTGACCGAAATAAAGCTGCAAAAAAAAAAAAAAAAAGTAAACAATAGATGAAAAACTAGAAAACAGAATAAAAAAATATATTGTAACTAACTGAACAAGTTTAGGTTAAAGCACTAAAGTTACCAAAAGAATAATGAAATAGTAAATTATTTAAATATAAATAATATATACAGAATAATAAAAATAATTTTAAACCTAAATAGTATTCATGAAAACAAAAAAGTACATAAACTGAACTAAAATTAAAACTTAAACCGTAAAAATGCTCATTCAAAAATATAAATTAAAACTACTGATATATTAATCTATAAGCTTAAAAAAGAAGAAACTAAATGAAAGCAGGGGTAAAATAGTATTGTTGACTTGCCAACTTTGGATGTTAAAGAAATAAAACTGAAATACAATCAAATATGAAAAAGTAAATTACAAAGGGTAAAAAATATAAAAAAGACAAATAATAGACAATTCAAAATATGAATAAAACCGATAATAATTAATGAATAATACTAAAACTAACACTGTCGCATACTTGCATAAACCATACACCATTCTTCTCCTGCAATACTAACCAGACCCAGATCCTGAGGTGGAGAGGTCGTAAATGAGGTCCTGTAAGGTCTTGTCCTTGGCCAGGAACATGTGTTCAGTGCTGGGATCCTCCACCTCCAGTCTCTGCCGGTGACCGTAGGCCCGCTGGTGGTGCTGGAACAGAAAGAGACCGAGCAGAGCCAGCAAACACAGCACAAAGACCGGCCCCGCCACCACTGCTGTAAGCTCCACCGGCCCCCAGTCCTGTCCTGAACCCGGTCCCTTTGTCACTGCCAGAAAACACGCTAGATTAGTTCCTCACCTGGAATTCACTAGCTGTTAGAATGATGAGCTGATGCTCACCTGTTGGTAGCCTGAGGTCGATGCTGTTGCAGTAGTCAGAGTAGCAACAGTGTGTGTTCATCAGGCCCTCTGCGCTGAGGCAGTAGAGCGGCCGGCCCGGAGGCATCAGCTTCTCCTTCTGGATGCAGAACCGCACATGCTGCTCCTGTCCTTCAAAGGCTAAGGTGGAGGCCACACACGCCCCGTTGGTCTCACACTTATACCCATCCTTCTCACACTGCGGTGTGGTGCAGTTACAGAACAGAGCTGCAGAGGGAAACAAAAATATATATTAACACCATAATATACAATAAGAAAGAAATAACTGATGATGGGCTGTTGCAGTAACATCAGGCTTTTCTCCATAAATGCTCAGTGTAGGATGAATTTTTTAAAGATTTTAATAATCATTTTAGAGCCAGTAACAGAGGCTTGAGTTGTTGATAGCAGACTAATGCAGTTAAAAGAGAAAGACTAAGTGTTTGAGAATAATCTGAGACAGCAGAGCCTGGGAAAAAAAGCGTCTCTAATAGTGAAATTTTAAGTTCATCTAATTCAAGACAGCACCGTACCTGGCTAGTGAGAAATGTCATGTTGCCATGCTAAACCATTTGACTGATTAAATTATTAGAGTAGTGCTAACAATACGTTTCTGTGCATGTGTGTTTAATATGTTTGTACAGGACCAAGTAAAAGAGAGAGAGAGAGAGCATGTGCTTCCCATAAACAATCATGCAATCTTGTGGAAAGGAACATAGAAACTATTAGTCATTTTTGTCCTATTGTTTACCATATTTACTATCTTGGTCTCAGTGGGTTTTTTTTTTTAGTTCTTTTGGTGTTTCCTGCTGTAAAATAACCCAAATCATTTGTGGAAGTGACATGGGCATGTAAAACGGCCAAGGCCTGCCTTTAACTACATTAGCTGTGCATTTACCTGAAAATAATTGCACACCTTGGAAACATACGTTAGCCAATCAGCTTCAAGCATTCAACAGCCCAGTCATAGTCAAGTCACTTTTATTTCTATAGCGCTTTTAACAATACAGATTGTAGCAAAGCACTGAATATTATCAAATAGAACAACAGAGTAATGGTAATGAATAATGACGAGAATAAACTTTAATTATCAAATGCAGATACTGTCTCTGTAATAAAAAACGATGATAATCACTAGAAATCAGGTGTCCCCAACTAAGCAAGCCAGAGGTGACCATAAAATATACTATACTTCAGCAACTATTACATCTCAAACTGTTTGTGTATTTCTGTATAGTAGTGAAGTACTGCAGACGTGTCTTTCCAACAGCAGGGGGTGGCAGAGAGCAGTAGAGTTATATACAGTGAACCAAACAGTTGTCCATACATGTATTTTATTATAAATCTAAATACAATGTTATTGCAAATTTGCCTAGGTAATTGTTATATGATGCACCATTTATAAAGCAATGAACTTAATTATGTTGGCTGGCAAAACCAAAATTTTCCAAACGCTAACTCCTCCCAGAGCTTAATGCCACATGCCCCAAGCTCAGGGACTCAGGCCCTCATCTCTCATTTCCATGTTTATTGTGAAACTGCATTATTTACACAAACCATTATGCTTAGACTTTGAAATAGAAAACAGTAAGATGCATTACTTATTTTGCATTCAGCTAGCCAACTCTGTGGAAACTGTTTTCATAGCCTAGAATACATTTTGAATGGTTATAAAAGAAATATAAAAAAATAAATACAGTTTTATGGCTGGAGAGAAGTTGTCTATCATCCCCAGCATAAAGCAATTTTTGAAAGACAAAAAAAAAAAAAACAGCATGTGAAAATGTTCTTTATAATCTTTCATCTGAATGCCTGTAAAACAACTTTCATTTTCAGGGCAAAGCAGAATGTTTGACCGTGCTATAAAAAGCAATCAGTTTTCTTGATCCAATAACCTCCTGATTTATTAAATAAAGTCCCACATTTGTTTTCTTGTTGGAATACTGCAAAGGACAACATAAAACTGCATTATTTCCTCCCCTCCACACAATTTTTCTTGGTTAAAGACTCATTCATCAGGTCTGTCCAAGAGCAGCCAGACAAAGATGATTCAATCAAACTTGGACCAGAGCACATGTAAACGGAAGATGTAGACGGTCAAAAGTGAAGAACAGCAGACCACACGGACTCATCTGAGCTGCTTTGAGCAATGAGAGATGAGATGCAGAGGGAGCTTTGGGGAGATGTAATCTAAAGAAAGAAAGTTTGTGTTCATAAGAGAGTCTCAAGACATATTTTCTAAAAAAAAAAAAAAAACTTGACTCGCCATTTCATCCTAAAATGATAAGCAACTTCTTAGAGGTTTTAAGGTCGACCATGCAAGAACTTCACTCACATTTGCAACTAAAAATAAATGAATACAATTTATTTAGGAGCCTGTGTGAATTAAAAAGTCCCTCTGTTTTATTAAATTTGAGCTCAATTGAATAACAAACATGATTTGAAGTCTTACAATTGGTGATCTAATGTTTTTATTAATCTTCATGATTTCATATGTGAAATATATGCAGCACATTTCAGTCAAAAAAAATGGCACTATTGTGCATTCAAAGGGCTTGATGTTTCAGAGCAATCAATTAAAAAACATGCATTTAAACCAAGTTATTATATTCAATTCTCAGTTTTTACAGTATTCAACATTTTGGTTTTAGGCTATATGACCTAACTTTGGCGAAAGGTTTTGACCCACTTCAGTACAATATACGATTATATTTAGCATTTCAAAATAAGAGAACCGGTTTATTTGGACAATATGCACGTTGTGATGTTGTTGCCAAATTGCCTTTTAATGATCCTGAAAGCTAAATACAAAAATAGTCACGTCAATGGTGACCTCACCGACCATCTTGACCCAACACTGAATTTTGAAATCAGCCACCAACACTTACATACCATCTTGTTATTATCGGCATCTCTGCCTGCCCTGATAAATAATAACATGAACTACGCCAGCGCACTGAGTCAATTATAAAATCTTACATTAATAAAGATTTGCATACAGAAATCTGAAAAGTAGGCTACTTCAGCAACAGGATATAAATAAAGTTTTTGGTACAGGAAACCATGACTAACAGACGTGACTAGATTTCACAAGGGGGAAAATGCTACTAAACTGTAAAGCGCGTCTTCACTGATTACTGGCAGTCGTATAAGTCATGTAACAAGTTGTGTAAAAGAGTTATGCAACAGCTGCGAGTCCCTGAAGTGCAACATTCATTTGGCGCTTGATCCACTCTCTGTGAAGCTTCTACACAATGCCGTTATTGAGATATTTTTCATGGCATATGGATAATTAGAAAGTGTGAACTGAAATTTGGAAGAAGAAGAAAAAAAAGTGCCGTGATTGTGTCCAAAATGTTCTGTTTTCACAGCGCTGAATGCAGGCTGCGGCGTGTTGCGTTCGTGGCGTGACTGAACACAGCTCCAGCTCATGCCAACAGGGCTCCTTTCAAGCCAAAAACGCAGAGCGATTAAACAAATTCAGCCTGTGATCAATTCACATTTAGAGGATCTTGTTTTGTGGTATACTCTTGCAGTATTGCTCAGGCTGTTTCTACATTTTCCACGTTCAGCACAGGACGTCTGGTTTATTAATCAAAGCGTTTGCATGTATGTAGGTCACAGCAGAATGTATAAATTTAGCATGTGAGCTTGTATTTCCACTGAACTCGTTTCATTAACGCATGTATAGTGGCGTATTAGTTGATAGAAAGGATTTCCTCTTATTCACACCCATTCACAGAATTTGACGTACAGTGAGATGCTCCATAATCAAGGGAGCTTCCCCTTCGGCTGTGAGCGAAGCGAAACTACTCAAGGACAGATGTTATGACGTGGTTGTTGTGGTTGATGTCACATTTGAAGGCAGAGACAGAAGGAATAAACAAACTTTACTCATACAATCGTGTAAAACGTGTCTTATAGTGCTTTGCTGTTAAAAGTAAAGTTCAGTCAAACTCTGCAGCATTTTGGCACAAGAGTTGGGGGCAAAGTTGTGTATTTTACCATTTTTTAATGTAAAACCAATCTTTTTGCTTAATGCAAAGTATGCTTTCGCAAATAAATGCAATTTAATTAAGGACTTTTACTTCATTATAAATTTTAGTATTGCAATATGATGCCAAATCTTAATTTGTTTTTAAAAATTTCCATTCTGTCTATATTAATTTAAAAATATAAGATTAAAAACATGCCAAACACCGTTTGCCAGTAAATGCATACATAACAGCATTAAAACATGATCTCAAATCAAGTCTGACTTCACAACACCACATCCTCAAACTGACGTGGCCTTGTTTGCACTTGCACATGTACATAAGAAAAGTGCTGATAATTTCCAAAATAAAGTCTGTAACACCTTATTTTAAGTTGTTAAACCAAATTTAGGTTAACAACGAACCAAAGGTCACTGAATTAAACATGCAGTGAAGTCATGTGAACACAAAAGGTTTTACACACCACATTTTATATAATTTAATAAAAACAGTAGACAGTACACTGAGCAGTAAACATAGTCCATATTTTATCTTTCTAATAAATTGCAATCCATCACTGCTGTTCACAAAAGGACCACACACACAAAAAAACCCTAGTTAGTTTAAATATTGCATAATACTTCAGAATCAACAATTTTACAGGGAAAACCAACATCATAAAATTGCAACATGGACGTGTCAAATTGCATAATGGTTTATTATTACGGTCTACATTGAGTGGAAAAATTTGAAGCAGGTCCAACGACCAACGCATCTTTACTAAACGTCTAATTTGTCTCACAAAGAACGCTAACATGCAACAAACCATCCATAAACAACATCTTTGGTCTTGTGACCTTCTCTACATAGTAGAATATAAAATGTGTTTCATTTTTTCTTGATTTATCTAAAATTAAATAGTCACTTGTCTTTATATACCTCTTCTACAGCTTTTGCTCTAAATATGATGCAATACCATTTGGCAATATGGAAAATAATCATCAGGACTTCATCTTAATAACAGGAAACCATTCAAACCCAGATGGGGATATTAGTTAGTCTAATTTCATACGACCCTTGGGGGAACATTTAGGAACTTCAGAGGTAGTAAACTTGGATCTGTGTATTTCATGTGTATAGAATTTTTTCACAAAAAGGACTGATACAAGCTTACAGGGTTTTTAATAACATAAGGAGAAGTCTCCATTTAAGGCAATTAAATAATTTGGCATTTCCCTGCATTGAAAGCAAACACCCACACATGTGCAAAACACAGCGAGACTCACAGGTCTGTCTGAACGCTGTCACAAACAGCTCAGGACATAATATTAGACATTCAGGAACCAGGGAAAGAATATCCACTCACATTCATGTAAACTTACAGATGACTGGTGAAAAGAAATATACCAACAATGTGGTTATTCATACAACAAACTATATACACCTAAAGCAAGAGAAGTCACGTTGTTTCTAAACTATATCGGACACTGCTGTCATATGACTGTTTTAGTGCGGAATTAAAACTAAGCTAACTTTTACTCTAAACAACACAGCTATAACATTTAACAATGTGCTCTTTCAGCTCACGGTATGACTGACAAGCATGGAAAAGATATGACTTTTATAAAAACATGTCTACAAACATGAAAGCTAGAAGTCATATGTTGTCAATCCAGCTTTGGTTAACAATTAATCAATTTCTATATCACAAAAAAACAATTCTACATAAATTGCACCAGTGCATGATGCATCATTTTTAATTGACCAACTGTGAATTAATCAGTCTCAATGCCTACAGTGCTGTCCAAGACCTGAGACAGTAATGCTGGCCTAAACTACTCTTCTAACACATTTTACTATTGAGATTTTAGTGCATCCACACAGTGCTTGATTAACCAGAAGTGTTGCCTTTTCTATCTAAAATAGCCTACATCATTCTCAGCAGAGCTGTGAAACAAGCAGGTGGTCTCAAGTAAACGGACATGCAGTAATGCTACTTATTTTTTTAGAGAACAGTGTTTCACTCTGCAATAACTCTCTTTTAAATTACTTTTACTAAAGGTTTGTATGATTAAAAAAAAGAAAAAACTATCCCAGTCACAAACATTTTCACCAAAGGAAGGCGGTCCTGTACCAGTCAGACAGGCTCTGCTGTGGCACCTTTAAATCTGCTTATCTACAACCAGCTAATAGCAGTGGCTGACGAGCTCAGATAATGTCCTGTATGCAATGGTTTCAGAATAACAATTCAGTCAGGTTAGAGTGATGCAAAGCGAAACTAATGATCCGTTTCTCCAAACAAAAAACAAAAGTTGTCTACACTGGAAGTGGCTGCTATACCAATGTGACAGGCAGTTCAGACACACATTCTTTGCTTATTTTTATCCTGCTACAAAACAACCAGCAACTTTATTTACATTATAAATCTGCTATGAAAATATTTAGTTTACAACTATCACATGTAAATTAATAACTAGTTTGAAATCTGACAAGTGACTTTGGCACTGGTGAGCTATCAATGACGACAGATTAGATTTTTTATAAACACTGATACTCGAATGACTTTCAGACGCAAACCACATCTTCCTGCTTCTGCCTCTTACAGTTTCGAACTGACTAACACTTGCTTATTTGCCAAACATTTGGCATAAATTATACACCTGAGTCTCAATTCAACACACCGAGGAGAAATCTGATATCCCTCAACCGTGATGAGTACGTAAACTGGTAAAGTTCTGCGTAAAATACATAATCATTAACACAAACCTGTATCTGATTAACTGAGGATATACTGGAAAACTTCACTTTCAAAGGGCATTTTGGTAAGATTACAATAATATGATGTTAGGATTAGGAAATATACACATTTAAAATGTTTCTACATTACATAAACAGATGGTCCAATATTAACCCTCAACATGCGACAAAAGTGCGAGTAAATAAAACCTTTTTTAGCTCAAGCTAAAGTACAATTACAAT
>JAUMHP010000048.1:1155495-1168846 GCA_032361065.1 Enteromius trimaculatus | reverse complement strand
TATATACACATTACGTAAAATAATGACAAATAAAAAGGAAACAGAAAATCATTAAACCTACCTTAAACTAAAGAAATTACTGCAACTAAACTTTTAATTTATTTTGTTTTGGTTTAAATTTACAGCCTAACTACTGGACTTCTTAACTTTAGGGGGTTGTTGCAACCAGATCCTCACTGATGTAAGTGACATTAGCAATTCATCAAAACATCACCTACTAATGAAAACATCAGTGACTATCGCGAGTGTCAATAACAACGTGGAAAATGTTCATCAAACACATCAAAAGAGTTTCTTCTCAAGAAGTCCAAGAGGTGACAGACAAGGGATTTTCATCAAAACTAGAACCACAGTGATGAGACACAGATTGCTCATCTTGTACATGATGCTGTGCGTGACAGCATAATCTGGGCTGTACACCAAAAAAAGTTACATTCTCCAAATACATATTAAATAAAACGCTAAATGTATTATACATACTTGCATTGTTTAATTCATTTCATTAATCAATAACACCCCACAATTTTGAGATTTGATCATTAATGCCTTGTATCTGAAGCAGAGTAATCCTCACATGCTTCAGTCGTGTGTTCAAATAAGCTTTTCACCGCTCTCATTAAATATGATACACAATCTCTGTTTACTCTGTTGCAAAGTCAAGGTGGGAAAAGCATTAGCTGCTATCTGAGGATTACTAACGTTATTCATGCTGTTGCAAAACTGTGTGAGCAACATCACACTAAATTCCTTTTTACTCAGAAATGGCTAGAATTTAAACAAATCACAAAGAAATGGCAAGTGCCACATTGAATTAAATGTGAATTCTTTAAAACAAACAAAAAAAAAAACGTGGGGAGGAGTATTGGGTTGAGTTTATTGAAGTATTTATTGCAGGACATAAACTGTGGGTTATTGTGTGCAGCTGCAGAAAATAGTTTGTTTACATATTATATTTTGTGAAGAAGTCAAATACAAATATATACATAAACCACTATTGTGAATATCATCAAAATGCTAAATTAAGACATCCACTATATCACACATGCTCAGTGCTATAATTTTGTCATAGTACAGAATCTAAGACTGCCAAGTATCAGCATTATCATTTTAAAGCATTTCAATTTATTATACATAAATCATTTTGAAGTATCGTGCTTTTAAAGATCATTAGAGAACACAATGAACTAATTCTTTCCTAGACAGGCATATTGATCAACATATCAACAGACAGATAGACGCACTTTATTGAACCTTGAGGGGAAATGCAGAGCTCTTAAACTAGTCTGCATGTCCAAGCCTGTCAGCCTTTAATATGCAGAAAACATTAAGGGCCTTATTTTACAGCAGGTTAAGAAGAAACCCTAACAGTAATAAAGAAGTAATAAACCCCCTGGCAACGAGTTACCAAATATCAAACCAAACACAGACAAAGACGAACTATTCTATACAATGCAGAAAGAAAGAGCCAGACAGTATATAAGAGTAAATGGGGTCACTCTTCGGTCATATCCTTATTTTGTCCCTTCTATACAAAGAGGCGAGATTTAACGCACACAAGACCCAACCATTAACCTGCGCTCAGAGGTTATTGTTACTCAAAACCATATCATCACTCAAAAGGAAAGCTTCAATCTGCAGACCGCACACCTTCCTTATGTCCTGACATTAACATGTCATTTCATACTGAGAGCAACCATTTACTTGATTTTCCACTGTACTTATAGTGAAATAAGTACTCCTCTCTACCACTTAGCTAAATACAACACATAAACTGATCATTAATAACAACCAAACAATAATAAACATTTGGAGGGACTTGCACCTTTGTTAATGTGCAACAGGTCAACCAACATAGATGCGTTTATAGAAGCAATTTTGACTTTTAAAAAAACGAATTAAGGCTCAAAACAAAAATTAATAAAGCAGTCCGCCAGGATCCAAATAAAGCCATTCTTGTTTACCGTGTCTGTATTTGTTTACTGTAACTGATACTTTGAGCATGTAAAGTGTAAGCCTTTCATATTACTTCCTAAAAAACATACACATACTTCACAAAAACAAGGAAAAGTAAGGTTATACAGCAGATGTACAGTACAAACATATTTTAAACCCAATTGAATGTGTCGAATGACAATTTGTGTGTATGAACGCTTTTAACTGTCGTTTAACAACTATATTCAGACTTATATAAACTTAAATGCACTGCATTTGATCACACGAGCTGATTTTAGTTTTTCTGAAGTTTTTATCCGAATCTAAAGCCACATATCAACTAAAGTTAGCCTGTTAGCATGCTAGCGTTCACCTTTTGAGTTTCTATCATAAACGGAGTCATCCTGCTTTATTATTGCTATTTAAACATCACATATTTAAAACACAATTTTAAGCGCATCATACATGCATGTTTCTGACAGAGAAAAAGATAGAGTTAGAGAGTTTATGGGGCCAGTCGTTAAATCCCAGCGCCATGTTGTTGTTGTATTAAACGCCAAACGTTTAGCAACTAAAACACATTAAATGAACTAAACTGAGGCACGGGTGTGAACAAAACACTGCTGGGACAAACAAACACTTCATACTCACCTTCACAAGCTCTGTTCAATCCTGATAAAACGATCAAGAGTCGCAGGATTTGCCGTGTGTCCATCCTCACAGGACTCCCATCGCACTGAAAATGAGCGTGAACGTCGCTGTCGCGAGCGCGCAATGACTACGCGGGAGCGCGCGCACAACAACCAACGTCACAGGGCGCGCGCACTACCCAGATATACTCATTGGCTAAAACTATTCTTTAGCACTTCTGAAAACAGAGTGAATTATGAATATGAACTAAAACGAACTTTTAACATTCTAAAAAATAGTTTCCACTTATCTAAAGTAGTACTACAGAATATTTTTTAGTTTATTAAGTACAACATTAGCGCGCGAAAACTATGGAGGTTTTTCCCGCCTCTAAAGCCATAAGGATCAATAAAACACTGAAAGCTCGATAAACAAGCTTTGCATTGATGTATTGATTGTAGGACAATATTTGGCTCAGATACAATTATTTGAAAATCTGGAATCTAAGGGTGCAAAAAAAATCTAAATACTGAGAAATTCACCTTTAAAATTGTCCAAAAGTCCTTGCAATGCATATTATGTATATTAGTATAATACATATTAGTTTTGATATATTTGCGGTAGGTAATTGACAAAATAGCTTTATGGAACACGATCTATACTTAATACCTTAAGGATGTTTTAGATTTGACCCAAATTGTTGGCTTTTGCTACAAATATACTTGTTTTATTGGGTTTGTGGCCCAGAGTCACATATACAGATATACTCATTACTAGTTACTCATAACAGAAGTTATTACAGTGGAGATTAACAGAGCTGGGTTTGATTACTGATTACATGTAATCTGGATTATGTAATCAGATTTCAAAAATTAAGTGCTTGTAATTATATTAAATTACATTTAAACAATGCGTAATAAGACTAGTTTTTTTTATATGGATTACATGAGTGTATATTATTAACACAATGGAAATAAAGTATTCATTTATTCTCCCTAACATGCCTTTTTCATCTTTTAAATGATCCTGTCTAAAATAGCCTACGAGTTTGTGGGCATTCACACAGGGATCAGTCATTTGTTAGGTGGATACACAGATCTGACCATTTTAAACATGTGAAAACACTTTTTTCACCTCTTCAATATATTTTTAGGTGATAAACATAAATTAGATTTTAAAATATTTTTTTAATGATGCAGCATCACATTTGCATGTTTATGGATCTCTAATGTTGATTATGGTCACATGACATGCAGATAAACAAAATATTTATTTTTTTCAGCGTTTTATTTTATTTGTTTTAAAAATTATTAGTTTTACTGTAGTGTTTTTATGATTTAATTATTAGCTTTTAATTATAAACCCCTGCAGGTTCTTCATAAACCCAGCATGGGAAAATAATGCTTAATGCACTTCATGTTGTTGATAACAACAAACTGCGTATCTTGAAGCTACCTGAAGCTGTAATATTTCTGTTACTCATATACAATTAATTTTATGATGTGTCTTATAAACATAAAAAAAAACACAAGTTCATACGAATTTCATGTTTAATACAATTTATATAACGATCAGAGGGATGTGACTGAATGTAATACAAAATATCAAACAAAATCAATGTAATATTTCCATCTGCCGAAAGTAAGCTTCTATCTGGTATAAGTCACATAAATAATGCATTCATTTCATAATTACTTATATAGTCGATTAAATATTTATATTAGCATAAAAACAATGCTCTAAAGATAAAGTGATTGAGGTAAAGTGAGTGAGGAATGACAGCAGCGCCCTCTCGCGCTGAATATTAGTAAAGGCAGCTGGAGATGTGAATACAAAACCCTTTCTCGGGTTTAATTTATTAAGACTTTAATAATCATGCATGGACAACATTAATTGGTAATAGAAGATTAAATGCTTAAAATTGTTGTTCCGGAGGTCTGACGCGGAACCGTTGTGAGCGGGAGTGTTTCCGCACGGAATGCCGCACGCGCGTGTTCAGAGAAAGGCGTCCTTCTTAAAGGAGAGTCATGGCAGCCTCAGATCTCTTTAAAACTATATTATACACGGTTAACAATCTCCTGCAACAACACAAATATAAAACTGCGCTGGCAGTCGTCAAAGGCTTCAGGAATGGAGTTGTGTGAGTCTGAATAAACTTCAAACAGCGTTTTTATGCATGCTTGGTCATGAATTGATTTACACAGTTGTAATTGTAATGTTGTTTAATTGTGGACATTTCATTTTACGTTCTGTTTTTCCACCTTTATTAGTGTTATGATTATTAAACTTACAGTAATTGGTCTGCACATTGCTAGTTTTAGAAATTATGTAATTATATACTGTTCATATGATATTATTTTGCTTACTTTGTTTAATTAATTTATTATTATTATTATTTTATTTTTTTTTTTAGATATGGGGCTAAAATTCGTGCCCCTCACGCCCTAGTGATGACGTTTCTTTTCAGAAGTGGCAGGTGAAGTGAACTTTGAACTCTCATAAAACTCAATGTCACATTAATGTCAAAATAGTTACAGCTACCTTTACTTGTTTATATGTGGAAAAATAAGATTTACATGTTTCTTTTAATATCTTGTTTGTTTATATACACTTTCAGTGGGGTTAGAATCTGAGATGACTGGTGCTTGTTCTTTTTACTGTATATGTTTTGTGTTTGCCGTTTGTGACACAAATTCAGATACACAGCCTGACATGAAACAAATAACCAATAAAATCGAATGTTTGCTTTCTCTGTGCTTTATGGTCAGTCTGAGAGAGAAGTTTCGGGCGATCGCTCAGGCCACATACACTCACTCCAGGAATCTAGCCTGCTTTGTGTTCACATATAAAGGTCTGCAGGCTCTCCAGAAGCACTTCCAGGGAAAACAGCTGCAGTCTCACTCGTTTCTGGCCGCCTGTGTCGGAGGCTGGCTGGTGTTTGGAGAAAACAACAATATCAACAGCCAGGTCAGAGGATTATTGGACTGATCATTTAATAACTTATTCTGGTTTTCTTTAAAATAAGTTGTACTTGCTTTAATGTTCCTTTGTACTGTAAAAACATTCATTCATTTTGAGTGTTTGAATAATTCAAGTATTGGATCTTAAATATACACTACCGTTCAAAACTTTGGGGTCAGTAAGATATTGAATGGTTTTGTTTCTTCTCATCAAGGCTGCATTTATAAGATTAAAAATTCAGAAAAAAATGTAATATTGTGAAATATTATTTCAATTTAAAATAACTGTTTTCTGTGTGAATATATTGTAAAATGTAATTTATTCCTGTGATATAAAGCATCATTACTCCAGTCTTCAGTGTCACATGATCCTTTCAGAAATCATTCTAATATGCTGATTTATTACTAGTATTATCAATGTTGGAAACAGTTGTGCAGCCAGATATATTATTTTCTTTTTTTTTAGGTTCTTTGATGAATAACAAGTTAAAATAAATAAATAAAAATATGTGCATAAATCTATGCTGTGATTTTTTTTTATTATTTTTTTTTTTCATTTAATAGATCCTTTGTTGATAAAAGTCTTCATTTCTTTCAAAGAAGAAAGAATAAAAATGTACTTATCCCAAACTTCTGAACAGTAGTGAAATCGTAAACTACTGTAACAGTAGATCAGAACATTATTATCCATTTTAAATAAATGCTTCTCTTTTTAAATATTTTAATGATTAACAAAATCCTAAAAAAACTAAGCAGCTCAACTGTTTCCAGCACTGATAATAAAACATCAGCATATTAGAATGATTTCTCACTGAAGGCTGGAGTAATGATGCGCTGTATCACAGGAATAAATTACATTTTAAAATATATTCACACAGAAAACACTTATTTTAAATTGAAATAATATTTCACAATATTATTTTTTTTCTGGATTTTTAATCTAATAAATGCAGCCTTGATGAGCAGAAGAAACATCTTTAAAAACCATTAAATATCTTACTATATAAAAAAGATATATATTTCTTTAATCAAAGCTGTATTTTCAGCATCATAACTTCATTCTTCTGCATCACATGATCCTTCAGAAATCGTTCTAATATGCTGATTCGCTCAAATGCTCAAGAATGATTTCAAATTATTGAAGTTCTAGCCACAGCCATACCACCGTGCAGCCCAAGCCTGGTTGCCCACTGAAGCTAAGCAGGGTTGAGCCTGGGCAGTACCTGGATGGGAGACCTCCTGGGAAAACTAGGTTGCTGTTGGTAGAGGTGTCAGAGAGGCCAGCAGGGGGTGCTCACCTTGTGGTCTGTGTGGGTCCTAATGCCCCAGTATACTGACGGGACACTATACTGTCAAAAAGAGCACCGTTGTCCTGTGGCTGCCGTCACATCACCGTCCCCCACATGATTGTAAAGTGCTTTGGGTGTATGGCAGCACATAATAAAAGTGCTATATAAATGCTTTATTCATTAATTCAAGTTGTTTAATAGTTGTGCTGCCCAATATTTTTGTGGAAACTTTTGTAATACTCTTTATTTTTCAGGATTTTCTGATAAATAGAAAGTTCCAAAGGACAGCATTTATTTGAGAGAGAAATATTTTGCAACTTTGTTACTTTCCCTTTTTAACTATCCAAATGGCAGTGTGTCACGGTTTGTCAACTTGGATAATATTAAGGGCGTAGGTTTAATGTTGACATTGGTGGGGACAGAAGAGCAATAATTGCACAATTTTGATTATGTAAACCAATAACATTACAATAGGCACTTTCATAACAAAACAATGTACATTGAGTCTACAGAGATGTCAATTAATCAATTCTGTCCTTTAGTTACCTTTCACTTATAACAAAGAAGCAGATTAAGAGACTTAACTTTACTCTGTTCATAGTGCAGTCATCTCTCATGTATCAGCATCGGCTTATATATACAGAGAACTCACACGCAGGGTGTAAGTTACGCATGGTGTGTGTGTGTATATATATATATATATATACAGATGTGAGTCATAGGAGGAGAATGGAAAATGCTGGTGTTCTAATCATTGTGGACACCACTGTGTGCAGGAATATAAATATACAGAATGAAAGGTTAGTTGCTAGTATAGTGGGTATAGTATAAGTTCTCTGTGGCTCATTTCAGAAACGGGCAAAATTACAACAGCAGTGCTTACAAATGCATATTTTCGACTGCTATATATTTATGTATTCATATTCTACATGAGGAATAATATTTTTAATAATCAACAGTTATTTGATTTCTGTGATTTGTGGTCCGTTCCTCAGATAAACATGTACCTGCTGTCCAGGATTCTCTTTGCTTTGTCTCGACTGGGCGTGGAAAAAGGCTTTATCCCGCAGCCCAAGAGCGACCCGTTCCCGCTGTTTGCCACGCTGGTGTGGGGAATCGTGCTCTGGTTGTTTGAGTATCATCCTCACACGCTTCAACCGTCCCTTCAGTCCTCCATGAACTATCTCTACCACGACAGCAACACATGGCATGACATTTCAGACTTTCTCATCTATAACAAACCAAAAGCTTAATGAGGTACTCGCAGGTCTAAGCTCCTGCTTTAAACCATAGAATCTAGCAAAATAAGAGACCACTTTAGAGGTTTTGTTTCTTTTTATTTTTCTTGTATTGAAGGGTTTAATTTCTGTTATTTGCGATGCATATAGAAGTCTAACCCTCAATGCGTTGCCTCACTTGTTACAGGTTGCACTAATGGACTTGTTTGCACGTTGTCTAGATTATGTTGGCTCCAATGAGATTAACTCTCAGCTGTACTTACACTTCTTGATAACTGTATTAAAGCATCAAGAAAGAACAGAAACAAACGTTATTTTAAATCTCTCAAGAACATTGCCTGGGCAAACTTCATCCTAAAAAGCAATTCTTTTGTTATTTTGCGTAAGAAAAATGTTCCATTTTAGGACCATGCTGGTCTAATTATGCATAATGTTGTACATGCCTTTTTTGCATCAGTGTAATGAGAAATATGAGTCAAAACATAATTTTCTATATGTAATTTAAATTCCATGAAATGCGACCCAGGTGTTATGTTGAGATTCTGCAGTCAGTCACTCTACATTAAATGGCAGTACTGTATGTTGATGGAAGCAGATCTGAAAGATCTGAATGCTGTTGTGTAAAACGGCACTTTTTGGTGTCACATGACTTTATAAAGTAACCTAACAATCACACAGATGATGTTGATTAATGCTTTACTACAATTAATTGTGGTCAAACTATTATTAATCAAAATGCATGGGCCAATATGAACAATAATTTAGTACTTTAAAATTCAAAACTAATTCTGTGCCCTTATTTTAAAGAAAATGTTTTTTCCATGTGTGGTTTTGATGTAAGATTGTATCTATTAATTGATTAAATACAGAACCAGAATGTTTGGGAGAGTTTTTAATATTGTTTGAAATATAATAGTTATGTTCTTATATTATTGGATTGTATACAATAGGGGTTTAAAATGTACATAGAAACTATGGAAGCTTTGGGAAAGTCAGAAATTGTACTTTATTAATAGTCCAAACTTAGTTTTTTTTTAGCTTTAGAAATACTACAATTTTGGGGGGTGTTTTAGCTTCAGGAGCTGATAAGACCAAAACAATAGACAACAAATTGTTTTGCCTCTAAATTCCCTAATTCACACACACAAAAAAGTGTGTTTTCTAACAAAAATGGCGTCGTTCTCCCTACCTCCCCAGAATATTATTATTATTATATAGAGTTATTTACAAGTCCGAAAAGGAAATCCAGATCAGAACCAGAGAACGAGCGAGAGTTGGTAATACAAACAAATGTTCAACGTAAACTCTCTTTGACAAGCAAACTCTTAGATAAACTCACACACAGTTATTCTTACTCAGAGAAGAACTAACAAAGCTTGGCACTAGAGACACAGTCAGAGAGCGAACACAGCAAGTGAGCAGGAAGTGATGCTGGAGGTTTTATGGGCTTCAGGGAGTCAGCTGACCAGGGCAGGTGTGGCATCAATTGGACAGCAGGGACCAGTCGGGTTTCTTCTTGGACAGACGATAGAAACACTTCCCAAGCATAGAAAACACAAAACTAGAACAAAAGGGACGTAACAAGAAGTGCACAAAATCTAACTGTATTTCTCATTTAGTAACTAAATACAATGAGTTAAAATGTATTTTAAAAATTCAAATTAATAATTGCTTTGTCAATTTTTTTTTAAAGCGAAGACTTGTAAGTCCTCTTGACTGTACTTTTAAGGTTGAAATAAAATATTTCCCCTTTGATCATTTAAAAAACAAAACAAAAAGGCAAACAATCGTTGAAGTACAGATGACTGTAATGTAATACTAGCAATGTTTTAATAATTAATTCATTGTTCCCTTACTTATTTCAAACCAGCTATGTCCATAGAGACACTCCAGATATCCCCAAAACAGCTTTTCTGATACGCATTTTAAACCTGGTTTTGGTCGAAACTCTGCTACTCTGTCAAAGCAGCAGCTCTTTTGGTTTGATTTGATTTAGCAGCCTTGTCTGTCAAGAGTAAGAGTGTTTTTGTACACTGTAGAGCTGTTTATTCAGTGTTTAACGAGGCTTTTGTGATCCACTTCAGTTTGTCGACAGCATTAGTGGCTTTGTGAAGAGTGAGTCATTTCAGGAACCTGCACAGAAGGTGTGTTTCTGCCAGGACTGGCCTCAAACTTATAACGGTCCCTGAATTAATAACCTAAATTATTTCCTTGTACAGCTTATTAACCGGCTGAGGCGTGCGTTTGGAGGTTCTTGTAAGTGTTACTCAAGCATACACATCCAGAAAGATTTGTTTCGCAAATGAAATCATGCGTGATAATCACACCACACCTGTTTTTTATTTACATTTGTTTCTTCAAGATTTGTGAAATATTCTTGTGAAATGCTGTCAATCACACATACTGCCAATAACAATGTTTTTACCAATACTCTCAGATCAGTCATGTGTAAAATACAGTATTTTGCAATCCTGCTGCCTAATGAGAGTGTCATAATTAGATCTTATCGGAAAATAGGAAGAGTACAGGAGTGACCTGGGTGTCACCCAACATGCACCGCACCTTCTGCACGCTGATCTCTTATATCTGTCATGATTTATTTAATATTCATTCTCACTGGTGTGAGTGAGGGTGTGAGATCTCAAGCCCTTTCCGTGACTGTGCATCATGATGTTGATGTTAAATGCAGGTTAATTACACACTTAGAGAACAAGGAAAATATCAGTTATAATATTAGTCATCTATGAGGGTGAATTGCACGAAACTTCTGTTGTAAGGAGCATCTTGTATTTTAAGAAAGACTGCTTTGCATTAGTCGCATTGCATGAAGAAAATGACTTTTTAAAGAACCATTAAGACGGTCATTTTCCCTCAAGATGATTTTACCGTTGTCATTCTTTAATGCAAAAACAAATGTATATGTGTAATCTTAGATTGCATTATATTTTAAAACACTCATAATTACATTTCCAAATTTGATTTGTACTTCTGATAACCTTACATGCGACTTAATGAAGATAGAGGTCCTGTATTATAGTAATGTCATCCTAATTCTTTCATTTGTAAGTGCTGCTGTTATAAGGCACTCTTCGCTATTACAGAGAAAACATCATGTTTTGTTTGTATTTTGTTTAAATGTCTCTTACAACAGGTCATTTTATTCATGCACAGAGGGACAAAAGCTGTGCACTTTTGCATATACATTGTCTGTCGTGATCTGAGCACGGATGTACTGTCCACATCTGTATGTCTACAGATGTGTGTGCATTGCTCATTCTGTGCTGAACTTACTCAATACATCCGCTGAAACACACACTTCTACTGATTTTGACATTAGGCATGTATACTGACTTCACGTGAATGTGGTCTGGTGACTTCAGCAGGAAAGGGTGAGGCAGACGGAGGCTGTATAAAAACCCAATAAACTGTGAATCTGAATCAAACATCAAACCACAACACAGCTGCATCATGGACGGTAAGCTTCATGTTTTTATTATTATCAGTTTATTAGCAATGCATTTCGTTAAACCTTTTACTAGAAAACATCATATTAGAGTTATGTTGCTATTTATAAAGAACTTTTTACTTTTGCATGTGCTATTTTGATAGATTTCATATTATTTTATGCTTTAAAGAAAGCTATTTATAAAAGTTAATCAGAAATAATGATCTGCTATTTTAAATATTTCTAGTTGTGCAATAAAGTTGAATATTTGCTTACAAAACATATTTTCTGATAAAAAAAGTAATTTTATTTGTATAATAATAATTAGTTTTATTACTAATTTATTTAAAAGACTGCTTTTTAAGTCATTTGCAAGTCTCTCTCTCTCTCTAAAACATTTCCCTGAGAAATATTATCACTTTCGCTAATTTTTACACAGAGTTCAAGGTTCGAACTATTGACCTGCAACAGGTGCAGAACCAGACCCGTCACAAGACCGACGGTCTGAGCTCCAGCACCCTGGTTCTGCGGAGAGGACAGGCCTTCACAGTGACTATCAACTATGATGGACGACCATTTGATCCGCTGAAGGAGAAACTGATCTTCCGAATTGATCTGGGTATGTTTGTGTGGGTGTGTGAATTAAAAATGCAACCTCATATCACCCTCCCTCTATTATGATGAAATGAATCTGTAATCATTAGTGTGTCAGATCCAGAATGACGTGCTGCATTGTAACTGATGTAATTATTTGCAGTACTAGGGACTCAAATAATGCTGGCTATAAAAAACGTCAAAGATGAAACTATAAAAACTATCAAAAATATGCAATTGTAAAAGCAGTTTGTGTGTTAATTTAGTTTTACTGATATACTATTATATTTTATATATATATATATATATATATATATATACTGTTTTTGTTAATATCTTTTAAATCATTTGATTATTATATTTTCTGCTTTTAATTTCATTTTAGGTTTAGTTCAAGCTATTTTGGTTTTTGCTATTTTCTTTATTATTATTTTTTAGATCTATAGAATTTTTTATTGGTTTTAGTTTAACTAAAATATCATTACAAATGTTCCCTTAAAGACATTTTTGTAAATCATGGATCTGTCATGAATCCTCGATTCAATCAGAGTAGAACAACTCCATTCAAATTTAATTTATTATTGAATAGTATTTTACTTCCAGAATGTTTTCTGACGTCCTGTCATCTCTCGTCCCCTCAGGTCCGATTTCTGTAGAGGTCCCGGTCTCTGTGTCTGGACAGCCCTCTCTGTCTCAGTGGACCGCAGTTCTCGAGAGGGGCGTCCCGAACCCGACTGGATCCCGTGCTCTTTCAGTGTCACTGTCCAGCCCTGCATCTGCTTCTATCGGTGTCTACACGCTCCAGATGAGAGTCGAGTCCCGCTTGGGTGTGAAAACACACTCGCTCGGCCAGTTCACGCTCCTCTGCAACACCTGGTGCTCAGGTGAGTGCTGTAGGCTCTTAGTTGGCAGGCTGAAAATCACAGTGGTTTTTTTCACTCTGTTTTCATTTATTGTCTTTACACAAAGATCACCAATAATACAAACAAACTGTTGTTTTTTTCTGCAGCTGATTCAGTGTTCCTGCAGTCGGAGGATCTGAGGACTGAATATGTAAGGAGTGATATCGGTCTGCTGTTTAAAGGCAGCCCTGGTAACATGGTCTCCAGACCTTGGTCATTTGATCAGGTGAGATGTTTGATCTTTGACTGACAGCTAAGTGCTGAAAAACGGCTTCATATTAACTCATAAATGTGTTTTCAGTATGAAAAAGGAATACTGGACATCTGCATGAAATTGCTGCAGCTGAGTCCTCAATATCAA
>JAUMHP010000048.1:1127182-1141383 GCA_032361065.1 Enteromius trimaculatus | reverse complement strand
AAACAACAGGTGTTCGTGATCAGTCCCAGGTATGAGGCATTATGGGAATTTGAGTCCAAATGACCGGTTAGTACTCCAGTGACAGCTCCCTCTGGTGAGCCGGAGGACGTGGTGGAGAAGCCATAGGTGCAACATATATATATATATATATTGCTCTAAAAATAAAATAAATAAAGTCCTATTTATTATTTATAACAATGTTATTTATTTCACTAGTAATTATTCGAGTCCTGTATACTTGCTCAGAATCCTTTTTCTAATTGGGCAATCTCTTGGTTATTTCATTGTTTAAAAAAAAAGTTAGAGTATAAAAACTTTAACTGAGAGACTAACTGGCAAAATGCATTTGTAAAAAAAATGTACAAAGTAAAAATCATAAAGTCAAAAAGTGAACAAAAAGACACTTTCCTTAAAATAAATATTTTATTTAAAAATGCATGTCTATTTGTCAGCAACAAAAACGTCTTATGCATTTATGTTCTGATGATTACTCACTGCAGCTCATTAAAAAGTGCTCATACTGAATAAGTGGCAATTAGCAATTAACAATTCATACTGTGAAGGCCATGTCAAGCTGTCATGTCATATCTCCAGAAACAACAAGAACACACACATTCTTGCATCAAGAAATTATGTTTACATTTCACGGGCACTTAACACTTAACAAGATACTAAACATCTGATACAAAAATCTGAGGCTTAATCTCATAACTATAAATGATCAATCTCATAGATCACGTCTGGTCATATGGATCGGAGGGGCTCCTCTCAAGTAGAATAGATCTGTTTATCAGTTTTGTTACTTTTACTGCTTGTTTTCGTCACACAGTAACTGTCTTGCAGAGAATGTTTCCTGTGACATACTTCTACATATTTGAATATTTAAGTTGTGAACATGGATTTTAGCGGATGATGTTCACTCATTTAAATTCTAGAGCATCTTCTGACCTTTTAAGGTCTGCAGCAATGGCAGTGAGAACAACAAAGACTGGACAAAATCTGGAGGAAGGAGAAAGATGAAGGTTTTAATTTCATTTGAGAGATGGATGAGTCAGGGTGGCATTTCCACCACTCTCGAATCAAATGATGAAAGATCCTGGCGGCCTTGGGACAAACGCTGGGTGTAATTGAGTTGGTTCTGGGGTGGCTGAACTGGACGGATTAATTGGTTTCTTTTTCTCTGTCTTGTTTCTTTCTGTTTTATATTTGATTCAATTTATTTGATTCCTCTTCTTTTTTTTCTTCAGCACAGGTGGCATATCTTAATTTCCTTTAAGGTAAGACACTACAGTGTATAGGTTTCTTAAATGTTGTTTAAACAGGCAACTGAAGCATTGTCTAATTAAATTTGCACTGAATGATGAACAACATTGGATTAAGTCGCAATGTTTTTTTTGGGTGCTTTTATGATGAGATTCATGCATATCAGTGATTACTGAAAATCTATGTGAAATAACAATAACATTATAGCATATTCTCAGCAGATTAACATATTCGGCCATGACGGCGATATTGCTTTAATGAAACAACTCAATAAACAAGACATTATCATTGAGTAATGTGTTAGACACAACTTTACCAGTAACTTCTTCCCCGCGGACAAATAGGGACTTTTATTTCCTGAACGATTCAGTGTTTTTGAGGGAGTCAGTTAAATGAATGATTCAATGTCTCATTCAAAATTACTTTTAATCCTGAATGAATCTGCATTTGTTTTAAACAAATTGTATGAGCAAATGATTCAATAACTCACTAATAATGATAGTCCTGTCACCACTTACTGAAAGAGTCACTATAATCCTGCTTACACATATTCAATGACATTTTTTGACGTGTATTCGTCTGATAAGGAAATCTCATTCACTCCTTGTGTAAAGTATAATGCCACATTGCACTGTGTCTTATTTCCCAGCTGTATACAATTCTTGCTTGTATGGCAGCTCACTGAGAACATTGTGTTTGCTCCGGGTGATTTGAAAGCTGATGTCTTTCCATATTCAGAGGCATAACAGTGCTCCATGCGTGTTAGAGAGACAGAGAAGTGGCTCTTGGCGCCTACACTGAATTAAATTAGCATTTCTGCACATCATCATCATCTCTAGGGTGACGGTAAACAGCCACGATGTGTCGGCTGCCTCAACAGATTTAGTTACGGTTATATCTGTTCACTCAAGACTGAAATAGTTTAAAAGGCTTTCTGAGTTTCTCCAATATAGTTGGGTAGAATGCAACTATTTGGATTAATGTCTTTTTTTGGACGTGTGCAATAAATTCAATAAAATACAGCACATGCAGATTTTTTTGTATAACTTTAAAGTGCTGTAAATGTGCAGTGTGTTGTTCAAAAAGCATGCTAAATGCAAATAAAAAGTGCAGCTTCGAAAAATAAACAGGCATATTGAATTCTAAAAGAGAGGAGAAATGCATTAAACTAGCTGAGAAAAAGCTAAAAAGGGAAGCTTTTGACACGGCATTACCCCTTCATAATGTGCCTTTGACACCTGAACGTTATATCCAAGATTCATCTTTTGTACCGACTTGATTCTATGAAGGACGTTCATTAATGCTGTTGCCATGGTGAATTAGAATAATTGAGTGGGTCTGAAATGCACATTAAGATGAGATGATTCACATGAGGGCTGTAGATTGGCTTTTACTGAGTCAACCTGCTAAGAACATTTCTGTGTCTGTGATTAGGCCTCAAGATCACCTTCCCTGGTTACGCCGCATCTTATTTAAACCAAACGTTTGCAGCGGCTCACAGATCACAATGCTCATGTCATTTTGACATTTTATATTTAGAAAGCAACCACCCAGAAACCAGGGAAAGTTCTCTGTACTTTAGCTAAAATTCTGGCAGTGTTCTCTCAAAGTACTTCAAGTAACGTTAATTCAACATTTGTTCAAAATACAACATAATAACATGTTTTTCTGGACATGATCAGTTGGAGCAGTTTATCAGATGAAAATGAATAAGTTGCAAGTGATTTTACATCGAGTTGTGTGCCATTGTAAACAAAACCACCATGAGCTAACCAAAACTGATTTTGTACACGTGGCATAAATGTGACCCTGGACAACAAAACCAGTCGTAAGTGTTAATTTTCAGAAATTGAGATTTATAGGCTACATGATCTGAAAGCTTAATAAATAAGCTTCCCATTAATGTATGATTTAGACGGATAGGCAATATTTGACCAAGATACAATTATATGGAAATCTGGAATCTGTGGGTAGAAAAAATCCAGATACTGAGAAAATCACCTTTAAAGTAGTCAAAATGTTAAAAACCTTATCAATGCATATTACTAATCAAAAATTAAGTTTTAATATATATTTTGGTAAGAAATTGACTAAATACTCTCATGGAACATGATCTTTACTTTAGGATTTTTGGCAAATTTAATTTTGACCCATACTATGTATTTTTGGCTATTGCGACTTAAGACTTGTGATCCAGGGTCACAAATAAGCCAACTTTGTGATATAAAGTGTTCAGTCCACATTTTGTCAAATGAGACATCAATCATTTTTTGTTAATGACTCTTATAGAGAAGTATATTTTTAAGATGAGAAATTGTCACATATCTGTTGGTTTGAGCATCATAAACGAACTTTCACACAACTAATATAAGTTTAGTCTGTTTAAGAGATGCATTTGATTTAAAGTCTGTATGCTGACATGCTGGAAAAATGACGTTTTTATATAAAATACTCTTTAAATTCTCAAAATCACTCTCAGTTGTCTTCTGAAGAAGTTTAGCTGTGTTCAGCTGAGAACTTGGTCATTGTTTGCTGCTTCATCTTTACTGACCCAAATACTGTGTGCAGTTGACGGATTCGCCATCTTCCTGCTTTCCATCATGACCCCATGTACAGTTAAAGCAGTGTTTATTTACCCACAGACACAAACTTTGATTAGCCAAGCTGAAACACAGTTCGGAGGCAATAATATCACAACCCAAGTTATTATAATTTGCACACCGGTCACTACAGAGGATCGTGGCAAGAAAATAAAATGAAACAACAACAACGCTCCTGCAAATCTCATCAAACTAGCAGAGTTGCTAAAAAGCTGATTCATTCAGAAATAAAACAAGTGGATACATATATGAATTATTTATGTCATAGTCTTAATATACATTGTCTTTATCAAAGAGGTCCCAGATTCATTCATTCAGCTGTTCATGTATTTTATTTAAACAAATTTTCATTTTCTAAAATCGGATAACTACTTTATAATTTACGATCATTATTGAGAACATATTTGATGTGATAGCCTATAGAATTCACTTTACTTTAGATTAGATGTTAGATGCACAACACTACACTACGCACTGCTTTCTCATATTCTTTAAAACATGCATTACAGATACAACACAGATTTTTGTCTATTTTCCTCATTTTAGAGACATGTCTGTTCTCGGATGCTGACACATTATCATTCACTGATAGTCGTCTGGGATGCAGCACTCACCAGTGTTTGTGAGCAGCAGTTGTTTACCAAGTGGACTTGTTTCAATGTGCATTAGAATGAAGCATTTCTCTGTTTATATGGCCTCTGCTGGCAGCGTTTTCACATGCGGTCATTTGTCTCCATTAGTGCTGCCAAACACGGTGGCTAATGAAGCCGCTTTGCTTTCATTGCCACAGACTGTTGTGGTGGCTTTCTTTTTATTATTTCATTCACTATTTCTTCTCTTCCCAAGAGAGAGTTTCAATTATCATCTGTTTGGAGTGTGAGCATGAGTGGTTCCCTTTTATTAATCCCATCAAATTTCTATAAAAGACGGAAGGTCATATTGAGGAAATCTTCTGCTGAACCGAAAATGACGCATCCATATGAACCGATTGGGTTTCATAGCGCTCTGATGTTGAATTCTATTTCTATGCCGTGATTGTTTGTTATTGGATGTCGTATTGATGTAACAGCTAACAAACAAAGACTTCTTGCATGCATTTCCAATTCAGTTATTTGTCTAGTATTACTCGAGCTGCAAATAGCTTCACTAAAATGCTCCTTTATGTAATATGTGAAAGAGGAATAGAAAAGTATGTGCCATTCTCAGGCTCTCAGGGGCAATTACTGTGCCAGTGAAATACCAGCTGTCATGCTGCTGTTATGAGAGAACACATAAAAGCAGCACCATTAGGAGACCAATAGAAAACTGACCTTAGCACACACACTTCAGAGTGCTTATATATGACTTCATAAATCTGGTTTCCTCTCACTCACATCTGCTTAGACAATCAGTACATTTACATGGGCAACAGTATTCAGATTTTTAACACAGCTAAGAAAATACTCTGATTAAGAGTCTACCACGTGAACGAAATTGTCAATCAACTAAAGTCAAGTGCATTCGGCGAAACGTTCAACCGCTTCAGCACCAACGCCATCTGTTTGCACTCATAGCATGACAAATAACTGCAATTGAAGCTTTTGTAAAATGAAGAATAAACACCCAAAACTGTATGTGGCACCATAATAAAGACAAACTGGAATTCTGGAGGTAGTGATGTGTGCCACACTGCATTGTGTGCGTTTTAGTGTTAAAATTACCTTTATATCCAGATATAATTAGTTCCAGCCAAAATAAATACTCTTACATTAAATGCAATGCATTTAAACTAAATTACAGACATCCTTAATACAATTAAAGTACAAAAAAGTGGGCCTAATTTATGTGCATATTGGACAGCAAAATCTCAACATCATGTGAGCTACAAAAATTGCACTGCTCTAAAATATTGCATATCTAAACGATTACATAAAATATTGCAACACACTTCCAGTTGACATGTATGATCAGTATTAACCTCAACTCATCAATTTATTTTCATTACAAATGAGTAAACTTTTTTGATTTTATTAATTTTATTTAGCCTTTTTGCTTACATTTATTTGAATGCTGATTGATGCACATTTTCACTGTTTTTAAAGAATAAATATATAAAAGCAATAATCAAAAAAGCATTTGAGCTTAGAGGGAATTTCTGAAAGTCTAAAATACATTTTGTTCCTCTTATAAGTCAAGATAAAAGTGTTTGCTAAATGCATGAATGTATAACATACTTTTTAACTTGCATTGGAAGCATATTCATTAGAAGTGCAGAACAGGAGCGAGCGTCTGAGGCTTGTTCATTTCAAGCATGGCTTCATATGTGCATCTGTTGTTAATGCTCGTTTGTGAGCAGTGAGTGTTCTGGGTCTTGGCATCTCACAGCTGGCACTTCTGAACAGATACACACCAGCTCTAGAGCTGCCATCACTCAACATGAAACAGTGGAATGAAATACCATCTGCTGCCGCTCTCAAACACGGTTTGTGTGTTTGTACAGCACTTTACAACACCAGCAAGATCCGTTTCTGAGACAATAAGAAAAAGGCATTTGTCCAGACCCCTCCAAGCCTTTGAATGGGTTTTATCGTCCCTCACACGGCTCTGGGGGGTGGATAGCGCCCCCCTCTAGCGAATCCATGCATGTTTGACGATAAATATCCAACTTAATGAGCACTTATCTCTCACGTCTGCTGACTGGAAACCGGAAGCAGTCCTGGTCATGTGTGCGCCTCTGGGAAATGTATTTTTAAAGAAAAAACTTCCTTATTTTAGCAAAGGAAAACCAGTCTCTTCTTAGCTCCTCCTACATTTTTCCAAAGTGTAATGGCTATCCCCCATTTAAGCCCATTCAAAGACTATATTATTATTATAACTCCGATTGGATTCGTCTGAAAGAAGAACGTCAGATACACCTAGGATGCTTCAAAGGTGATGCTTTAAAGGTTCATTTTTGGGTGAATTATCCCTTTAATACACAAACCCCAAAGTTGCATGGTGTGCAGTAAAGCAGGAAAGAGGAGCGGATATTGAGTATACATATAACGTCTGTGCACTTTTCATATGCATAACACATTCATGCAGTATGCAGTAATTTTACCTGGTCTCATAAAAATATGTATCTATGTGCACTTTTTGTGCAAAACTGTTTTTACGTGCCTTACTACACGTTTCAGCACAGTGTGAAGAGAAATGTCCACTGAGTGGCGTAAAAATACAGGTTCAATATGTGAACCCTGGCATATTTTATTACATTGATATAGGTATGTATTGCTGTGTTTTGTGTTAAATATCCCTGCCCTACACCAAATCCAAACCTAAACCTACCCGATAGTGTTAACAAATCCAAAACTGACATAAAACACATTTGTTGATGCAGCCGTGTCATTTCAACTTCCTTTTACACAGATCTGAACTGTTCTGTCGAACCGTACAGGATTCGCCTCTCAAGAACATCTCTGTAGTCCGTGAGCTACCGAACAAACCTACCGTCTATGAATACACATAGATATGAAGCTGGATATGTGTGATATCCCAGAATAGTAATATTGTTTTGAAGTCACATGATATTCTTCAAGTAACTGTCCGAAAATTATGCTTTATTAATCAAAAACAATTTAGGATTAAAATTAAGGATTAAAAGGTGTCAGAGTTTTACTGTCTCTAGTGTTCATTTCTTTTGGAAAGTGATATGCACTTATTGGTACATATTTTGTGTCTCGCGAAAAAGTGCACCTATGTTTATGCCATGAGACCAGGTACATTTTTATTTACTTGTAGTATTTTGCCTTGTTTTCCAGTAGAAATGTCTGAATATTCTTGCTTAACAAAGTATCAATATTTATGTTCAATATGTATCTGTCAGAAAAAATAATTTACTATCAGGCTTTTTCAGATCCTGTTCTTTTTATTTCAGTGTTGTTGCTTCTTGGTCTATTATTTAGCACAAGCAGCAGCATGTTCCTGGACCTGGATCACTAACTCATTAACACAGCAAGCCAATCAATCATCCTATTGATCAATTAAGCACTGAGGCCAAAATAAAATCTCAAAACAGCCAACGCCGACATCCAGGGCTGTTCAGAAGCTTTAAGAAAATCTATATTCTCTACTTGAGCTTTGAGTCATGTTCTGATTATATGTGTGGAAGTAGAAAGACATTTGACTGCATTCAATGGCACCTTCAAGGTTAGCAGCTGCTAAAAGTGCTGGCCTTGCCCTTCACCGCAAGAGAGACATTTAAATCCAGCAGACTATATCTGCAATAAAACACTGCTTTTAAAAGCAAACATCGCTGATTGAAAAGTTCAGAGCGACAGCATGCAATTTTCTAGTGACCTTTAAGGCAACTAAGAACGTTTGAAAACCTTTTAGTCATAAAACTACAGTGGGAATGATTTTATTTGGTACTGAGAGTTCACAATATATTTTTTTTCTTTGTCATAGGACAGACAAGGGACCTAAACACATTGCACTATATGCTGGTGCACTATCCATGATGCTATTTTAAGACTGAAACTGAGACATGATTGCAGCCAACTTTTAATGCAGTAGCTATCTCCCCACTGGAACCATTTATGATATGCAGTTACAAAACACCAGCATGACACTTCATTTACATTTTAAACATGTTCTCTAAATCAGAAAAGGAAAAAGCACACACGTTCAGGTAGGGACGAGACTCCCTTGGGCTCAGACCTGATCCTGGTGTCTGTGAGAACTGGACAAATTAACATTTGTGAGGTCGGTTCAACTATTTTAGCTCAAGTTATTCCATTTCCTTCAGCCTCACAGCTATGTTTAATATTTATGAATCAGCTAGATATGCTTGGACTGTCTGTAATATTATAAAATACTGCAGTCTGGCTCAATGAAGTGGAAGCAACCAGTAACGGCAAGCAATGTATATGATGCTCGAATAAACACTAGAGATTTGCACTACAGTATTTTATCCGAATCATGACAATAAACTGGACTGGGACATATTAATATATAAAATGTAACGTATAGGTGCATTTTCTACATTCTTTCCAATAATATTAATATATGTCTGACTTTCTTGGATCTAATGGTGCACTGAAGTATTCCTGGAAGGTTGTAGGCTATTTACAAGATCTTAGCAATATCTATGCTATTATAACTGGGTAATAAATGTTAAGTCTGCACACATAGAAACGCTGAACGGTTCATGAATTACGTTCATATTTATCGCTCCGTCTAATTGATCGTTCATCAGACCGCATCGCACGCGCTCCTCCTCCGTGTGTTCCTCCGCCGCAGCCGCGCTGCAATTAGTGCGCTCCGGAGCGTGACGACCACAGACACCGACCGACGCTCAGGTGCCGCTTTACCGGCAGGATCTGATGAGCGACAGAGCACAAATGCGCTCGTTTGGAGAGATGCTGTGGATTATACACTCGGTGGGACTTTATGCCCAAATCAGCGCGGGTTTGGCAGTGAACAATCACGTATCTGGAAACGGTAGGTGTGTGTGAGTTGAGTGTGATGGGATGCGTCTCAAACAAGCATTGCTGGAGCATCATTTACAAAATGAGCACCCAGAATCCTGCGTAGGAAACTCAATAAGTTTTGACCTCTGTCTCTTTGATTTTAAGTGTTTAAATGAACATTATTTGAGTTTGAAACCAATAGCTTAAGTAATGTTTTTGAAAGTTAGACTGTACTTCGGAACTAATCTTAAGTGTGCTGGGGGGAAAGGGTTAAGATTTGTATGATAAAATTGTAATAACAGAAATAACAATACAATATTGTGAATAGCCTACAAACGACTACAGGACAGGGCAAGTTGTCACATTACATATCAGATAAATTGTCATGAGAATGTGTTCCCATCATTTTCAAAGTACTGAGTTAAAATGCCATTTACTTATACGTGTGGCTAACACCTATTTAAGCATAATCATATTTGTCAATGGTTTTTAATAAAAACCACACTGACTTTCATTAAGACTGGAGTCAACTGTACAAGATAAACTGTTGTTCTGTGCTGTCATGACAATGTAAAACATAAATTCAGTATTTGAGTCCAAAACAAACTTTTCTTGCTGTTTCATGAACTGGCACACACACACACACACACACACACACATATATATATATATATATATATATTTATATATTAGTTTTTTGGTGCTCTTCACTCTGATCCTCTGATGTTAAAGCTGTCTGAAGTGCGTTGTAGGTTCAGCAGCATGCAGAGATGTCATCATGATGGACATGAGCAGCGCAGGATTCAGTTTTCTTTTTTCTACACTGACAGTTATAGTGTCTGGACATTGTGCTGTTGATTCAGTCATGGTAACCAGTGTAGATATTCTTCAAACAAACAGTAGATTGTATCTCCGGCAAAATGGAAGTGAAGGAATCCCCAGGGATTAGAAAAACAAAGCCTTCGAATGTTTACTAGTTAACAGAATCGTTAATTTTGTTGTAAGTTTTCCACTTGCCTTAACAGTGGAAAGTTATTTGAGTAATTGTATAAGAGCCTTATCCTGAAAACTTCTTGAACTTGTCAGATGTTTTCTCAAATTCACAGTCATTTTATTTATTCTCGTGAGCAGAGCTACTCTCAGGTTTATATTTTTGTGCAGCCTTTCCTCTCCTTTGTTCTTCTGCATCATGTGATTAGTCTTCTGTGATTTTTGAGATGCTCTTCTGTCATTGATCAATACAAACGTGTTCATTGGTTACCCCGAAACACTCAGATCAGCACCACTGTCCTCTACACTGGGAATCAAGTCCAGACTGAAGACTTTCATCTTCTGCATAAGGAAGTGTAGAAACTGCATGGCAGACAATTGTGAGGTGTACAGTCAGAATAATGAGATATTAAACCCAAAATCATTTTCTTTTCTTGCAACTAGAGTTAATATTTTGCGACTATGATATTCCGGCTTCTTTTCTTAGAATTATGGGGGGGGAAAAAATCAGACTTTAAGGTAAGTAAATCTTTAAAAAACATGTTTTTTTTTTATTAAACAAAGACAAAAATCAAGAAACAATGGAAGCTGTTCCCACCACAGAATAATAAAAAAAGGTTATTGCGACTTTTTTCAGAATTTTATAATTCAGACTTTTTTTAAAGTTGCAGTTTGTGAGAAAATAAGTCAGAATTACGAGTTTGTGTCACACAGTTCTGAGGGAAAAAAAAGGAAATTGTGAGATAAAAAGTCGCAATAGCCTTTTTAAAACTTTTTATTCAGTTGCGGGAACGGGCTTCCATAAGAAACAGCTTTAATATATCCAAAAAGTCAGTTTTTGGTGCATCGCTTAGACAAACATCTGTTCAAACCAAAGTAAGTAAATGATTTAGCATTTGATATTAATTAGGAAATAAAAAAGCAAATGTGCAGCTAGGATATCCAGCATATGTCTGACTAGAAGACTTTCTGCTCAGAATTTGTCATCTCCTCATCCGCTGTGATTTCTTTCTCTCTCTGTCTGGGGTCAGCATGAGCTGGTTTAATAATGTCTACAGGGGGATTTGTTTAGACAGGGGGGGATCCAGCTGGGTTTGACCTCTGCTGTCTGTTTTGGTCTGTATGGAGGTCTTCCTCCAGCTGAGATTAAACCAATCAACCCTTCGGTGAGGTGAGAAAGAACAAATATCATGCTGGTGTCAACATCTTCCTTATTTCTCATTCATTATTTCTTACACACACTCACTTTCGTCATTCAGGGCTAAACCTGTTGAGATTCGCTGTAGTAGGGAATGCTCGAATCTCTGCAGGTAGAGAGATCTGTGCTATCATTGCAGTTAAAACAAATGTGTTTGCTTGATCTGAAATCGCTGTATGTCACAGACAAGTATTTTCAATTTATGCTAACATTCACTGTATAGATGCAAGCAGTGTGTACATAATGAAGTCTTTAAACGTCATATGCGCACAATTTTGCTTAATGTGTTAAGAAATAAAGCATTAGACACAAATGCATTCACTCTTTGGGTTACAGTATTGAGCAGTTACGGTATGTGTAATGTAGAACAGTGTAGCCTGTAATAAAAGGTTAAAAGGTCATTTATTTCACTGAATTTATCAAAATAGTACAGTTATTGTATGCTTAGTTAACTTGGTTTGATTGCCCCAGCATTCAATCATGCACATGTAATTATGTAAGTGCATTTCAATGGAAACATGTTTTCATGAAAAAAATACCATTCCAAGACAAGGTTTCTGGGTAAATCAGTCAGAGGAAGGGTACAGGATGATTTGTAAGGCATTGGCATTTGGCAACACCTCGAGCTACTGTAGCATGTGGTGGTCGCATAACGCTGCTCTGCTGGAAACCTCATAAAAATAGAAGCAAAGTACAAAGAACGAAATGAAAACGCTCTGCAGTCCACAAGGACACTAGAACCTGGAGGAAAACTCATCTACCTACAAGAACAGCAGTGGATGGGCTTAAAACAATATTCACCTTCATACTGCATAGTTAGAAAATGTTTTTCTAGCCAGCAGTACACAATGCCAGGTTTATTAGAAAGCCAGATTAGGAAATGAGCTACAACAGAGGAGAAAAGGGGATTTTTTTTTTCCATGTGCTTTGGAAATTCATGTCCACACAATGCCCTTCAATACTAGATGGCATTGGAGTGATACAAATAGCAATCTAAACTCCAAATGTCAATCATGCAGAGCTTATAACAACTTCTCTCAGAGAGAGAGAGAGGGCTGTAAATGCTGCCACAGGTGATCTGGAGCACAAAGTATGTTAAACAGACTGATGGAAGAGCGAGATGGAGTCTGTTACTGCTGGGCAGATCGCCTCTCAGACAATAACACTGCAGCGTTTTAGACTCTGGATAATTACCTTTGTACCAACTGAATGGAGACTGTGCATATTAATGACCAGAAGAACTGTAGGATGCACAGACTTTCTCTCTCCAACAAAGAAAACAGATGGTCACGGTGTACATTCTCATTACTGAAACAAAGAGCAGAAATCAGGGAGTAATTACCAAGATGCAGAGGGAAAAGATGTTTATATGGTGTGTGTGTGTGGAGCTGATTGGATAAATCTCAA
Source organism: Enteromius trimaculatus (assembly GCA_032361065.1). Classification (NCBI taxonomy): domain Eukaryota; kingdom Metazoa; phylum Chordata; class Actinopteri; order Cypriniformes; family Cyprinidae; genus Enteromius; species Enteromius trimaculatus. The sequence continues at coordinate 1,128,496 of JAUMHP010000048.1, read as the reverse complement.
TATGAAACATACTGTATTTTATAGTGTATAAATTTGTACAGTCCAAAATTGTGAGTATATATGGCAAGAAAATATAATTTTAGTCTTTCTTCTTCAAATTTGCATTTAATTTGATGTTTCTTTGGACATTTTTGTGAAATGTAGCCACTAAATTCAACAGAATTGTGCATGTTTTCCTAAAATTATTATTGGGTATAATATAAAAATCCACTCCTTAAAAACATAAAATAAAATGCATTTTATTTTAATATAATTACATATTATCAACATTTCTGAGTACATTGAACAAGCATATTTTTAGTTTAATTAAAAGCTTAATTAAAATAGTTATATTAATATGACTGAAAATAATCTACCACATAACTCATAGTTCATTAGTTTATTATAGGTTGTTAATACTGTTAAAGCAGGAACTTGTTTATCTGCGTTTAAGCATTTCTTAACTGCTGTTTGATACTTGATACTAGATGTTTGATACTATCTACTTCTATGCACATACTCTACAATGCAGAACTAAACACAATGCAATGTACAGTTTCCACTGACAGATGAACAGAAATCTGCTGTATAAAGTCTGAGTGGCTCAGTGCTTCGGTTCTGCTGGAATTGCATTAATCTCTTTCAAGCCTGCAATTCAGACAATGACATGCTTATTTCCTGAAAGAGAGAGCAGCTTTTAAAACCCCAGATTGCTTTTTGAATATGTAATACAAACAAGCTAGATTATGTTTGTTATTATTGTAGGGCTATCAGCACTATCAGTGTTTTTAAACGAGTGGATTTGGAAGTTGCTTGTTTTAGATTTGGCTTCTATCTGTCGTGGCTCAGAAAAAACATCTCGAGAAGAGTTCTGAAAAAGTGAAAAAAATTATGTGTTAATTATTTTTTAAGAGGCAATTTGCCAATTGTGACTTCGTGCTTTGTGCATCCTTTCGAGGAGTTTTTTCAGTGAAATCAAATGTCTGGTTGTTGAGCAGATTCTCCTGACAGTAAGAAGGTTAGTGTTGTCCTCACTGATCTATAATAGAGATCAGGGCTCATCCTTCATCCTTATAAATGTGTTCGACAGAGAGAGGGAAGTGGTGGAGGCCTCCTTTTATTTCCTTTTGTTTGCAGGACTTACATTTCAAATTATAATTTTAGATCAGTATGTTCTGTAATGATATTTTTTATTATTTGTGTAAACAATTTCTGACCATTTAAACAGACAATACTAAATCATGACTTCATTTTAACTTCTGCATGTTGGTTTCAATGTTATTTTTCATATCATTGGGATACTAAACAATTTTAATTATCATTTCAGTTTAATTT
>JAUMHP010000048.1:1084026-1118291 GCA_032361065.1 Enteromius trimaculatus | reverse complement strand
CACAGTTTCCTGTAAGGGGTAGGTTTAGGTGTAGGGTCAGTGTAGGACAATACCACATACAGTTTGTACAGTAGAAACACCATTACACCTATGGAGTCCCCATAAATCACAAAAACCAACATGTGTTGTGTGTGTGTGTGTGTGACTTATACATAAAAAAATATATTATTTTAGTAATTTCTTATGATTTTTAATGTTTTCTTTTTTAAATGTTGACGTTTTAAAATTTTTTAAAGGAAATCTCCTTTTTAAATTAAAGCTGCATTTATTTGATTAAAAATACAGTACAATTTACAGTAATATTGTCAAAACGTATTACAATTTAAAATAACTGTTTCTTTAGTATATTATAAAATGTAATTTTCTCCTGTGATCAAATCATTAATTTTGCTTTGCATCACAGAAATAAATAAAAAATTGTATATATTTAAATAGAAAAAACGTTATTTTAAATTAAAATAATATATCAAATGTATTGTTATTATTCCAAATCCTTTGCAGTAGTCACTGTATATTAATTTATTTGTAATGGAATTTATTTAGAGTATATTTAATAATTATGATGTAATGATTTTATTTAAACTTAAATATATAATAAATATTAAATAAAATACTTTTTGAAATTATTTTTTGTTTCCCTTGTTCTCTTGTTGCTCTGTATCTGTATAAAGTTAACATGACATGTAAGTTGATCCAATGTACTTTGTTAATAACCTACTGACCTTTCCCATTTTCTTTTTAATTATTTGTGATAATTTTACAGGAATTTGTACAAAATGATATCTCAAAATACGTATTCTTCATCAGTCATTTATGAGCACTTTTAACTAATTCACTGAAAATAATGCTAATTAAAATTAATTGATATTGATTACATATTACATGTTCATTAAATACAAGTTCCATTAATTTTAAAATTTGTCATATTTATTTAAGGCGTAGAGAACATAGTTTAAGATTCTTTGATATTCCCAGGGTTTGTAGACTGTGTACTCTTGCTAGACTGTTTCCGTAAGTCTTTCGATAAGCAGAACTGAAATGTTTCAGGTTGTCTTGAACAGAACAGTCAATGGTCCGTGTTTGCTGACGAACCTCTTCGCAGAAACGATAGAGATCGACCGCTGTCTCCAGCTCAGATTTACGTTCCTCAGCTTTCAAGAGAAAGCCGGTCATGTTGGTTTTGAAAGTGGTGGCGTTGCAACAAAAAGCCTCCGTTTCAGGATAATGTGTTACTTTGCTTTTCCTCTCCACCTCCTTTATCAACATCATCCCTTTTTCTTTTTTCTCCTAGAAAAAAAAAGAACATGCACACATTACGCAATACCTCAAAGACTTCATAAATCTTCATTTCTTATCATTATTTAAGTCTGCACATTCCTACCCTTTTTATTATCTAACAAACTCAGGATTTTTTACTACCTCTAAATCGAACATTTCACATAAATCTACTTTTCACAATCTAACCAATCTGATAATATTTAGGCATTAGGCCAAGTATTTCAAGTATTTGTCACCTTTGCTTGTATAAGAACAGACTGAACATCTTGGAGTCTCTGCTTTATTTTTTGCTCTGTGTCATCTTTGTCTTTCTGCCATGACTGCTCCTCTGCATCACACCATTTCTGGATCTGTGGACAACATAAACAACAATTTAGTACACGCCAGAATCAAAAGAGCTGAATTTATGGTGTTTATGCTGACAGAAGACTCAGTATACGGCTGCCTCTTCAAAGACATCTGCGCTACAGTGACGATCATCACAGAAAACTGTTTTCACTCATCCCTTAGTTTACATTAAATGATAACACTTTACTGTAAGGATCCATTTGTTAACATTATCAACAGTTCAAAGTTCAGCAATGCAGTGATTCCTAAAATACAAAGTTCAATCTCTTGTCGTCTCTCACATCAAAATCACATATTTCGTTTAGGACTGTTTAGGCTAGTAAATGGTGCTTGATCTGTGATTTCTCTCCTGATTCAGACCAGGTGACTTCACCGAATAAAGCAATTATCCAATCAATTGGAATTATGGACTTGTATTTTACGATTTATGAAGTTAAAATGGATTTGTTTCTTACAAACGCACAGTTCCTGTCTGATGGACTGGAGTGGTGTGGGTCATTATGATGTTTTTTATCAGCTGTTTGGACGGCACCCATTCACTGAAGAGCATCCACTGATGTGATGTAATTTCTCAAACACTTACGTAGAAACAAACTCAGAAAAGCACATTTTCAGCCACTTTTCATTTTTAGGGGAAATATTCTTTTATGTATGAACTAATGTTAACAAATGAGACCCTATTATAAAGTGTTTAAAAAAATGACAACTTCGTGATTACTGAATGGATGTACTGTATGCACTATGAGAGTTTAAAAGCACAAATGTGAAGCTTTTATTTTTGGTAAAGCACTAATCATTATTTTTGGATCTAGTTAATGCACAGTATACACAGTATATGAGATCATTTGAAAGTCTACTGATAAACGTTCAAACGGTGCAATTTAACATTTAGTGCTTTTCAGTGGTAAATTGTGCTACAAATGCAGTTGCATCACAATATTTCTTTCCACCAGCTTGAATTTTCAGACATTTCTCACAACATTTTCTTCCAAAAGCTGAGAAATGATGATCACTTTATTTAGCACAGTGATGTTATGTTTCACTATGAAGGTTGAGACTGTCTGCCCGTCTAACGCTGGCTGCTGGGCACAATGTTTGTCTTGTGTTATTTTCAGCTCTGAAGCACTTTCTGTGGGCTGCTCTTATTATCTGTCGGCGATGGGATGTAATGCATACTTTGCCAAGTGAGTCTTCTGCTTCTCTCAACAGAAGAACATGTTCGAGATGTTGCAGTGACTGGTTGGACTTCATCACCAGCGTGTGAACGGCCTCTTCCACCTGGTTATACAGACACGTCACAGACTCCAGAGAGTCCCTGCAGGAGACAGAAAACACACATAGAAGTGTCCTGCACAAAAAAAATGCAAATATACTGTAAATTCAATAAGGTTTGTAGTTTTAAGTTCAATATTGAGTACTACAGGCTACTGAACAACCACTACATGCTGCTCATGCTTTTCCAGTTTGTGTTTCATATTATTTATGGTTTCTCCAGAGGAGCTCACTGTGTATAAAGGCTCTTGCTGTTGGGAAAATGGGATTAACCGGGACCCAGCAGCTGTCCAAACATTACAGGCACAGCTGAGCTCTAATCATGATCAAATGTGACTAAACTGAGCCTGCTGACATTCAAACAAACTGAGGGAAATACCTGAAGTCTTCAGACTGAGCAAACCGAGACTCTTCCTTCCTCATCCTGGCAAGAATAGACCCGCCTTCTCTTTGGAGGGCGACCAATTGCGTATCTTCAAGCACCATCTTCATGGAACTCCTCTGCTCCTGGACGCAGGACTGGACATCCTGAATAATTGCCCATTCATTTAGTTAGTCTGGGAGCAGCATTCCTCAAATAAGTTTTAATTTGTGCAATTACTAAATAAATAAATGCATATAATTAGTAGTAGCAGTAATGGTAGTACACTGTAAAATATAAATCTATATAATATAACAGAAAAAGTACTAGCAGCTCACAACATTATCAATTAATTTAACAGACATTTCTGTTAACTCTAAACTCAATGCAATGAAATGTAGAATTCAAATTAGTAAAACACCTGTAAAAAACTAATACAGAAAAAAATATTAAAATTATACAATATATTGTTCCCTATTTTTACATTTTTATTAGTAGTATTAAATATATTGAACATATATTTAACCCTAACAGAAAAAATTGTATAGCTGTACAATAACAATTAATTTTAGCAATTTAGTTTTTTTTTACTGATACGCTATTGGTATTGATAATTTATTGATACTATATTTTATTTAGCATGTTAATTCAATTTCCTATTTTCTACATTTACTGTTACCTAACGCTTACTTAAAGGTAATAAAAAACACAAATAACTTAATAACACTGTTAAACATTATGGCCCGGTTTCACAGATGGCTTAGCTTAAGCCAGGACTAGGCATTAGTTAAATTAAGATATTTAAACAAAAATGCCTTATAAGAAAATATTACAGGTGTGCATCTTAACACAGAACAATGACACTGACCTGTTTTAAGATATGCCAGAGCAAGATATTTTCATCTGAGACAGCTCAAACATGCAATTAAGTCTGGGACTAGCTTAAGCCTTGTCTGTGAAACTGGGGGAATGTTTTGTACACATTCTACAATATTACATTTGATTCCTATATTAATGTATAGCAATTAAAATTGATTGCAGTTATTTTATTTTGACAAAATTGCATGGAATTTTGATATCAGACATTTCTCAAATTTCTGACATAATATCAAAATAATTACTTGCTTATTGTATTGGTTCAAATTTGAATATCAGTGCATCTATAGCTGTTAAATACAGTACTGTATTCCTGAAACTAGCACGCAGAATCCAAAGTTACCTTTGAGTTATCTGTTTTTTTAACATCAAGTCTCCTGATTGCTGTCTGCAGTAATGAAGATGCTGCTTGTAGGTCGAGTTGAAAGAGAGAAAGTTTCTGAAAGACAAGCATGCAAAACACACGTTAAATTATAATTAATTTACTGCTTACTCAGCAGTTTGTTTAACAAACATTTACATGCATGTGGTCAGCAGACAGACAGCTGAAGGTAGCTGCTAGTCATCAACATGACATCTTGTTTCTAATCAATTCACATAACACAAGATTAGGAAAGGCCAGTCTGTTACATATGTAAGTTAAAGAGCCGTTGGGCTTTTGGCCTCAATAGACCAAACACAGAACAAATATAAAGCCATTTGCTGTGGTCAGAAATGTTTGTGCAAGTTGACTTTCGTCTGTTTGCAAGTGTTTGAACAGTTGCTGACTGATGCTTTGAGAGAACTGATTACTCAATAACATATTTCAGAAGTAAATAAAAATGTTTAGTGAGTAAGTGGTATGACAACATCACTGAAGCAAATGTGCTGTTATTTGTTGCATCATTTATATTGCGGGCTATGATGCTATTATGCCATTTTAAAGGTTGCTAATATTGTTTTATGGGTCTCTTAAAACAGCTTTACATGTATGCAAGGTCAAAAAACACTTAAGTTTTCTCAAAAAATACTTTAATTTTATCCCATTTCTAAATGAATCGTAAACGACTCGTGTGAAGCAGTTCAAAGACTCAGTCTGTCTAAACCCCGCCTCACTGCTGTGATTGGTCAGATGGCGCAGTCCTTTATGATTGGTCTACTGCTACAGCGTGGGTTGGAAAATGAAAAGCCCATTGCCATAACAAGTTGTTCGTGATGTAGAACGTGGACGGACATTATGCAAATATGTTACTTCGTGACGTGGATCCGTAAAAAAAAAATTGAATTGCTGACGGCTCGTTTAGACATGACACACTGCATGAAACATCATATTTGAAAAGGCATAATAGGGGCACTTTAAAGTAGAGAAAGGGAGGAGATAGGAACCAATGAACGACAGACTCAGTGAATCATTAACCACAGCACTGACGCAACAACAAAAAGTGTTTAATCATTGACATGTTCAGGTGTGTTCCCACTAGAGCACCTCGAAGTTGCAAAAAGTGCAAATCATGATAAAACTAAACATAATGGCCCAAATTTAACATTTTATGTTATTCACTTAGTATTCACTCAAAAAGTAAAGATATCAGTCAGAAGGCAGCATTACTGGGTGTTTTGTGATTGCTCTCCTCCTACCTGGTGAAACTGTAGCCAGTCTTCATGACTGTAAGGGAAGGATCCGCCAAGGTCAGAGGTCAGCTGCTGTCCATCAACCGTCTTATGAAGAGCTTTTAGTGACGTTACAACATCTATCTGGAAGAAAAGATCATGCACTTTAATGCACTATACTATATGTGTGTGTGAGATCCAAGCATGAGAGGAACATTTGTAATGTTTTTGAGAAAAGTCTCTTTTGCTCCCCTTGTTTGAACAAAAAAACACAGTGAAAACAGTGATATTGAGAAATTTTATATTTGAATATATTTTAAAATGTACATGTGATGCATTTTATGTTTTTAGGATTCTTTGAGAAATGTTTGTAACATTTTAAAAGTCTTTTTGATTAATTTAATGTATCCTTGCTGAATAAAATAAATAACTGCTTTCTAAAAAATATGAATACCAAAGGAGTTCAACATCTGCCTAATAGTAACAGGTACAGTATATTGCATGAGCCTACAAACCCCAGATCAACACCCAGAGCTAAAGGCATGTATATCTGAACCGAAGCAGACTTTAGGTGTTAATTAAAAGGTTGCAGGTTTCCATGAAGGAGTAATTGCAGGGCACAACCAGTGTGTTTGGGGGTGTTAATTACCTGCAGACCTGGATGTTTTTCCGTTCGAGGATTTGCATCTTTTTCAACAAGCATCAAAATAGTGTGTACTGCATGAAGGGCCTGCTCCTGTATAACACACACAGCCATTCATCAAGCATATAGGTTAGTGTGTGAAATATGATGAACGACTGACTGCAGCTGCACTCTTGACTGCCACCTATTGGACAACATCATTTATAGATAGTGTGCATGAATGATGTATTGAGATGTTGATTCTGGAAGTTGGTGGTGATGATTGTTTTCTAAGCAGATCCTCACCTGAACCATGAGCAGTGATTTGTAGAACACAGAGGGCAGAGGGCACTTCCTGCAGTCAATCACTACGGTCAGCCCCAGCTCTCTGACCTCCATCCTATAAAAATATACACTTTTTTTTTTACATCAAGTAAGTAAAGCATGTTTTGTATAGCATATTAAATTTGCTCAGCTTCCAGGAGAATTAAATAACAAAACTACAATAAATTAAAATACAAAACAAGTGTCTTGCATTTGTATGAAACTAGGGCGCGATAAAGTAGTGCCGGTTTCTTTTACCTTGAGCGGACTAATATACAGCGGCGACACTACTTTACACAGATGAAAATGTCATGACATTTACATCTTGGTTCTACAATGTAAGTTAATAAATACATATACTATGACATATATTTCTTCATTCAAATTCTACTCAGGTTTTGAATTAAGTAATACATTTTAGGCACAAACATGCCTTATAGGCTATTGAGACCGCTCTGTATTTTGATTATGTGTTTTACTGCCCTCTTGTGGTGATTGAGCAGATTAGTCTCTCTCTCTGTGGTACCTGGGAATGGAGTGCAGGTAGAGCAACAGTCTGCAGAACTCGTGAGGAGAGAGTTGAGAGGACGCCCAGCCGTTTCTGCCCCCGTAGACCTCAACCACAGCCCGGCCAGCTCTGTCACGACTGCCTGGTATTGGTAAGAGAACATATAGTACTGAGTAAAAACAACAAGATTTAACAGAATGCCCATATTTGCTGTGCATGTGTGCAAACAAAGACGACAGGAGCAAAAGCAAAAAAATAATCACTGTTGTCTAGAGAACACACTCAGAAAAGTTGTGTATTTTCTGTATTTGGATTGCTAACCGCTACATTACCTCTCAAACTGTCAAGAGCCAGAATTTTCCCAGTCTACTGCCATCATAATTTACATTTGATGCATTTATCTAGAGAGGAATGTGCATGTAGAAAGTAGCCAGTAGTCATTAAGAAGTTAAAGTAACTTAGATTCAGACCCTCTCAAGTAATCTGGCTGTTAAAAGGCATGTTTAACTCGAATATTAGTAGTTTCTTTTTCTTTCTTTATGCAGTGGTCAAGTCTACTGTATCGTGTGTCATCAGATGTACTGTAACTGTTCTATTTTATTTTTGTTGATGAAACAGAGTAAATGTGTCAATTTAAATTAAGTGAACAATGCTTGCTCAAGGAAACGGTTGTTTATATCATATAAGTCTTGACATGGATCAATCATAGCCCTGAACTTTAAACACACCACAACACATAAATTCACAATTAAAAATTGATTAGGAGGCATACCTGGTAGACAGATGATGCCTAGCTGGAGAAGGCTTTTGATTGTGGGGTCCTGGGAAAGTAAAGTTGCCTGAACTCCGTTCTCATGCTGGCCTGTCAAGAGTTGTTCAGCGTCTGATTTCTGGAGCTCTACTCCATTAACAACTGGAGTTCCAGCTTTTCCGGCGGAGTAGATTTCTTTGAAAAATGGGAAATTTCATTTATTTTCAATACTGGTAAATATGTTAGTGGAAAAGATAGGGATTAAAAAAAGTTAATGCTTGAGTGAAAAGATGCGTGCCACAGCTAGATGGGGCTGTTGGTCTCTCCTTTAAAATCTTTGGTAAAAATGACTTGTAAGCTAAACCCACCACCCTCCTCTTCCCATTTACATTGACATCTAACAGCTTCCCCATAAAACAGGGGGACGTTGTTATTTCTGTTCTCTGCTCTTTGCTCTTCTTGCTGCTCATGAATGCTTTCATTCTGTTGTGCTAAAGAAAAAAATCAGATGAAGGACTGCAGAAATGTCCCTGTGGAATGCTGTGCACACTCCTGACCTTTGGCCAGTGTCACATTGCACTCTTTTAAGATGACCTTTGAGAAGGGAACATTTGCTCCTCAGCAATTGACCAGGGTCAAGGTCGTCTGTAAATCAGTTGATATGTCATGGAGAGCGGCAGCTAGACATGGCCTCATAGTAGTTTCATTTTTTTAAAAGCAACTGTTCATATCAGTCATGTTTGAACATGCTTTTGATTTAAGGATAAAGATCTAAAAAAACAGCATGTTTGCCAGGCCTCATGTTGCTTCAGATGTTCGTTTGACATCAAAGTGAGATGTGGGGTAAAATCTGTATGCAATTAGTTGAGAGACACAGCAGAGAATTGTATTTCTTTGTATTTGCTTCTTCTAAATGTCTGTAACAAATCAGTAGCACAAGTCTTTTACATGCAGAGGTCATGCAACTTACCCTTTCTTGCTTCTTGTCGCCTGTTTAATTTTGGGGACACCAAATTAGCGGTTTGTTTTATTCCCTGGATAGTAGGCAACATGGGAATGATCTCTGGGTAGACATCACTGCGGCTTCTGTTGGTTGGCTTGTGCGACTGCAGACAGTCTTTGCTTGTGTCTGAGACTGAAGAGGACGAGCGGGATTTAGACCTGCTTTTACCTTTGATCACCTGTACAGGTGAACCTGGGCCTCTTCCACTGTGCCTGTCATCACAGAAGACTTTGTAATCCAAAGGCCTATTCTCATTTTGGAACAGGATCTGACTGCACTGGGGCAGAAATAGAGGAGGTGTTTGTTTGGAGGCCTGTGTTAGCTGAATTGGATTGAAACCCTGCAAACATAGATTAGCATCTTGTCGGTGACCACTGTGGTCCGGTAATGCCCTGAGTCCCATTTTGGGTAAGTGTTGGGTTTTGACGTGTTTCTGGCCGCTAATCCGCATTTGAAGCAAATCTTGTCTAAAAGAGTTGTTCAGACAGTGCTGCCTTTTGTCAGGGAGTGCCTTAGTTCCTAGAACAGTCTGATGGAGATCCTGTTGACCAGCGAGGAATGACTTGTGTTGTTGTCTTGCTTGGACCATGCTAAGGATCTGTTGGGTCATATGTTGGTCAGAAGACTCCGCATTCTCCCTTGAACTATAGTCATGAGGTATGCTCTGACTTGAGTGGTTTGGGCTTTGCTTTTGTTGGACTGAGTTCTCAAAGGATTGCATCGGGTTTCTGTCTGCTTGGTTTGGTGTCTGGCCAAATGTACAACTCGAAGGTTTTAGTCTAAGGCCAACTCTGTAACCCTCACAGCTTGGCTCAACCTCTCCTACATCTTTCCTTGTTTCATCTAAGGATGGTAGCATACTTGTTCTCTCAAAATTCACAGGGTTTCGGAGAGCTGCCACATAAGACTGCCGATACCTACATTTGGACTCTGGATCGTTTTGCATGCTCTCAGGCGGTTTGTTTTTGCAGTCTTCTCCACACAGGTTGACATTATTTTTTTGGGCAGGTTGAGCTGTCCTGACTAACTTGAAGCCCAGTGGTTTTGCGGGCATTGCTAGTTTGTTGAGGACCGCAGTTTCTTTCTCCTTGTTGAACTCTAAAAGATCCACATATTCTCCTTCCAGCTCTCTGTTGTGCCTGCTGTCCCAGGTATTAGGAGATACCCAGCCAACAGGTTTTCCAGCAAAACTGCTTATTGGATGTCCTGGGTCAACCTTTACCAATCTGCTGCCACCCTCCACTAGCTGAACAGAAACTGCCATCCCATCATTTGCTGGAAGGATCCTAGTTTCCATCTCAAGTGGTAAAAGGCCTCTAGGTACCTGTGACTCGTTCTCTGAAATCTCAGTTTTAAGATCTTTCACACGGAGAGTTGGAGCTGAGCATCTGAGCTTTGTTTCAGGCCAGATGTTAGATTTGGGCCTGTCAAGGAATTCTGGGTTGGCAACTTCGGTCCAAGGTACCTTCACAACCCCCTGGTCAGAGGAAAGCACACACTGACATAGAGGATTTCCATGACGTCCCTCGTTTATTTCCCTTAACCAGGACTCTGTGAATATGCATGGATAAGATGTCTCAAGAATGGGTGTCCCGTCAATTGCAGTACCCTCCAGCAACCTGGAACTGGCTTGCAGCACCAGATTCTCTTGCCCCAGGAGGTCTTCCTGCACAAGAAGACTTTTGAGGACGATCCGGGCTGACTGTTCTCCAAAAGGTTCCACCTGCAAGTAGAAGTCTCCAGGTCGGAGCAGTAAAGGGTTGATGGGGGCGAGTTGGATCACCACACGATCTCTCATGCACAATGGCCAACCCTCACACCGGAACAGCACATCGGAATATGCAGCCTAGTGGGAAGAAGAAAGAGCAAAGCTAGTTTGTTGAACTGCAGATCATTTTGGATTGACAGATTTTATGACCACAAGATTCCTAATGGCTTAGGTCTTGATGCAGTTTATTGGCTTGCATGCAAACATTCTTGAACCCCCTTCAGAAGGAGCTGCCTCGGAAAGGCCTTTGTTCTTTCTGAAGATAAAACAAAACAATCTTGTGCTAAGCGGACGAGGATAAGTAGCTTGTGGGACCTGTGCCATAAAAATCCACATGGAAGAAAAATCTGCACAGGAAACTGCTTTCATCTTGCCCAGTATGCTAAAAAGCTTTACCCTTTAAGGCTTAGTTCAACCAAACATGAACATGCATAATTATGTCATTCTCACTGTCCTTTTACATACACTGTAAGCATGCACGGAGCATGGCCTGTCATGCATCATAAAAGTAGTCCATGCAAACCTATATTCCAAGTCTACTGAACCTTCATGCTAAAGTTGAAGCGTGGAATATGTTTGTTTTGAGAGTGGCTGTTTTCTCAGACAATATGAGATGAAATGGTAGTTTTGAAACTCTCTACATTATCCTGAAGACGTTATTTCTGAAAACATTTTCCCCCTCTTTGTATAGCTTTATATGATTTGGAAAAGCATGCAAGACCTTGGACAGTGGACAACCCCCTGTCATACACTTCAGGAATGACATGAGGGAGAGTGAAACATGTTTTTGTTTGTTTGTTTTTCTGTGATATACATGAAAACAATCATTTGGTCAGTAGGCTGTTGGCCATTTTAGATGATTGCCCTTAACTCCGGCACTGCTGAATTTTAAATCCGATGGCCTTTTTTTGTTGTACTCACACAGGCTGCTTGTTGCACGCTCTCTAGGATATGTTTGGCTGGGATAAGGAAGTTCAGCAGGCACTGCAGCGCATCTCCATGGTAACGTTCCTCAATGGTGCGAAAGAGTTGGCTGAGAACAGTAGGAGCGGTAGCCTCAAACGGAGGGAAAAGAGACGACAGGGCGCTCTGAATGGACCAGTCCAGAGAGGAAGGGTTCTGAGGTGGAGAAAGAGAGAGGTTTATTTGTGTGAGGTTTAATAACTGTACTCTTTGTATGAAAAATATCCCGGCTTGCATAAGATGATATATAATACCGCAGTTATTGTGCATTATCCCTAAATGCTTTGTTTACAGATGTAAAATGAGGTTGTTGTCAAATGCCTGTGGCAAAACCTTTTTTAGAATTTCAACCCCTCCTAAATCTCACTTGTTACAGAGCCAAGCAAAGAGACAATGACGCTTGTGTCATATCAAGGTTTCACTATTTTGGCCTAAATAAATCCACATTTTTCATTCTGTTGTTCACCATATGAAGGCAGTGTGTCTCTTTCTTCCCTAAGGCATTTTAAGTGGATGAGACGGGGAATGCTCTCATATATTCATGGTAAAGAGCCACATTTGTTTACCTTGTTTTTTGTGTGTTGAACAAAGGTACGCTTTGTGACCAAAGGTGACCACCTCCTTCTGCTTAGAATGTCTCTGGGACTTGAACGTGTGAGTTTGTCCAAGATACACCTCATTTGAGATGGTTTACCTCATGCGGAGGAGATTTGTGTCATTAGCATACAAGTAGAACAAGATGGAACAAAGAAAACACATGCCCTGAGAGAGTGTTTAGGCAAGTGTTCATCTACCGAGCATGTGTGTGTAATATAGAAACATCCCTATCCATGCACATCTGAAGGATTGCAGCCTCAATATTTGCTCTCCCAAATATTTATCATACATGTTTCTCAGCCAGTACTCTGTAATGAGGATGTTGGGTTCATGTTTCATGTGTCCGACTTGAAAAAATGTACAAAGCAGATGTGGGAAGAGCAAAGGGAATGCTGTCTGGAAAACTAATGAAATCTGTTCTCTTCCAGTCTAGATGACCTTGGTTTAAACCTTAAACAGACCAAACCTGTTACAGAATGGATAACCATCTACTGCCCGTTAGGGCTTGAAACTCTTTAAACCGTGTGTTTAAAACCATTTTTATGAAGCCTAGGGCAATGATTAACCAAAGAAAGAAATGCATGCTTTAAAAGTGTTAAAATAGTTGTATGTTTAGTCTGTTAATCTCTTATTTCAACAGACTTAGCGGCTTCCTGGTTAAGATGATTACAGGACCTGTGTGAGATGTCTTACAGGACGTTTATGTCTGCCTAGAAAGAACAAACATAAACAAAACCCTTCCTTTTTAGGGAAAATATGTGTCATAAGGAGTATTATATAACAGTGTACATTAACCAGGATTTTTGCTATATTAACCAGAATAGTTTGTTTTTCGTTGTAAATTGCAACTTTTTTTTAGTTTGACATAGTTAAGGCATAAACTAGTATCATTACAGTTGTTTAGCAGTTTTTTTAGTAGGAATAGTAGAATAGTGAAAAATTGTTTCGGTTCAGTTTGTAATGTTAGTTTAAGTTAACAAATATTGTTTTCATTTGGTTTATTATTGTTTTCATTAACAATGATTACGTTGACATGACCTGACAGTATTTACAGTAAGTAGTGTTTACTAAGACAACATCACTGTTATTATTGCACATACTTAAGCTTAGTGTTTTGAACGATTTCGGTACCTAACCGTAAGTCTTCAGCTTCTTGAATTTGTATTTAATTTTATACTGTTGTGCTGCAGACATGAATTATTCCTCCAAGTCTACAGTTTGTTGGGTCACCGGAGAATCCCCAGTTTGAGTCATTGAACGATGCAGACGTTATATGTCTGCTTTGTCATGTATTTATGAAGTATGCACTCACTGATGTTTATCTGTGTGAGACTTTCTCACCGTTCTCACCATTTCCTGCTTGATTTGAAGCATCTCGAATGGTAAGCTTATCCTCATGCTTTATGATCCCGAACAGAATCAGGACTAGACCTTCCACAATAGCTTTAATGATTAATCATTTTGAACGATTGTGGAAAGACACAATAGCCTTTTTGTTTAATCGTTAACGAAGTAGTTTGTCTGGCCCATGCTTGTGTCTCGTACCGGGTGGTCCGTCCCGGGAGCATGTGGAACCTCTTCGGTCCTCTGGCTGACTTTCCCATCCTCTTTCTTTCTTCTTCTTTGGTAAACACATCTGCATGGTGCAGATCACTGTCTCGCCATGGCTCTGAGCCCGTCGCTCTGTTTAACCCCCCGTTACTTCTCCTGTTACACGTCCACACCTCCGTTTTCCAAACACGTCCAAGTCAAACTTCATTTAGCAAACCCTCGTGATCCCAAATGAAGGATATCTGGAGCCTGGCGTTGTTCCTGCAGTCTGGTATTTGCATTCAGGAGACTGTCAATTGCATTTCTCTGTGTTTTTGTAAATATCACCCTTCGACGAAGCCCTTGGCTGAACTCTGGAAAGTTAATTCAAAGGCTCATTTGATATCTGGAGATATGAGGGTATTTTTTTCACACTTAAAGAAATAATGTCTATCTGTCCTCTCACCTGCAAGAGCCTTCTTATTAGCAGTGCAGTTTTGGTGCGACAACTCTCAATTAAATCTGCACATAAATATCTGTTGCAAAAACATATTTTCTTTTGGCCTCTATAATTATATGACACAGATCTCAACAGTAACTGTACGCTTCAGTCTAATGTTTGAAAACCACCAAAGCTCAGCTATCATTAATTCCGAAGCTTTTTGCACATGATTTCATAAATGCACATAAACAACCTGTTTTACAGCCGACGTTTTAGTGGTGTTTGCTAAGGAGAGCATCACTCATAGATCACTCACTCACAACAGAATCGATGAAATAGAACAATCAGTCAATTTATTACTCATAAATGTTAAAAATATTGAATTGTGTGCATTGCATTCTACGAAAAAAGTTTAAATATGTCATTGTTATCACTGTTTTGTCATATTTGTGGAAGTACCATACATGGCATTAATGGCATGGGTGGAAAGATCAGTTTTTCTGTGCTTCATTGACATGGGCTTCCTCTATATACACCCACAGATGCCCAAAGAAATCTCATTTTGATTTAATGCTTTCCCGACAGCTGTAAAATTGTTTGTGCATGGGCATATCTAACAAGGGTGTGAAAATAGGGCCCTTAGTGAATGTAACACGGTGGTGAAATTTTGCATTAAAAATGATGCCAGTATTCTATTAGTTACCAAATTAAACTCGAGAGAGAGTGAAACTGTGTTTTAAAGAAGCTGTGAAGTTCAAGTACAGACTAAGGTGTGCACAGTTGCATACAAAAACAAAATGCCATAACAGAATAGTACCAGTATACAGTGTTTGAAAACATTAATCCTGTGCTTAAAGAATAAGTCTTAACTTGTGCATTTGGCATTTGACAAAAGAGGCACTCAGAGCCTTTAAAACCCTCCTTTCAGGCTCTGCCTTCAGTTCTGGGTTGCACAAAGAACACAAAAATGTTAAAAGTACAAGTGCTTGAAGTTAGAAAGTCCATGTGCACTATTGAGATGAACGCTAATCTAACCTGAACGGGATTCTTCATCATCTGTAAGCTTTGGAAAGTCTCTGATTTCAGCTGTCAGATTCCAGTAATTGTGATCTGTCTCTCCCAGCAGCTCTCCTCTCTCTTCCTCCTCTCCTCCCTCTTCAGGACAGTGTTGTCTTTGTCTCTGTGCCACTGTGCTTTAACTCCTTACAGAGTTTGGCACAATGGAGCTTTCTCACACCACTGGCCGCTCTCATCAGACAAACATCTACAACATCTGCAAGCTACTCCTCAATTAACTCCCTTGTCTAAAAAAGGTTCTTCTTTGCTACATATTTTTCATTTATTTACAGTAGTAGGAGTCTGTCATTTTTCTCTAGAGGTTCTCATGTATTTTTTTTTTAATTGTGGCGTTTGCTGCTTTTCACACTAATACTTTTGTTGCAATGTACAATTTGTGTATGCGTTTTCTTGGTCATGCTCATTAATTTTAGTGCATTTTTTCAGCATTTCTCATTGGATCAGAATAAATCGCCTTCATGCATTTCTTGCATTCTTTGCATCTTTTGCAAACCATGCCATACAGACAAACAAAAGTGCTCTTCTCTCTTTTAAAAAGTGTTTTTCTGGTACTTTTGAAGACACAAATAGTTCAAAAACACAGAGAAACCAATGTCTTTCATCTGTGTCATTATCTAACTACAATAATAAACCTCTTTCATTGAGTACTTTACTCAATAAAAAGAGACGTGAAGGAATCAAAATAAGTTAAAAAGACTGCAAGAAAAAATATTACACTGAAAGCTTCTAAGCTGCTTGATATCTCGCATTATACTTCAGGAGTACAATTAATAAAAAATAAAAATCAGTTTCCTGTCTCTGGTGTGTAATGCATTTCTCATCCGCCCAGAATAAGTTGCTTTTGTACTTTTCTTGCCTTCTTTACATCTTTAGCAATCCATGCACTGCATAGACGCAGATATTAGTCAATAAAATGATTCTAAATAATCTGGTTTTAAATGATTGTTCTGTCAGTACCAAGGCTACGGCCGCTCTGCAGGAGCTCTATAGTAAGAGTGATTTAGTTTTGGCAAAACTCAGTTCTTTTGTCTTTCCTGTCTTTCTCCCCATTCCAATATCTCTTCCACATCCATTTATCCATGAACAAATCTCTCACAGACACTCTAGTGGCACTTGAGCGTTTATTTCCAGAACATATTAAACCTTAACCAGCCATATTTCACCTCTGACATCTGCAGGTCTCACGAACACGTCTGTCTCTGCACGCTGCCAACTTATTTTTACAGCTCGTATATTTTATTGACTCTCTCCCCAGTATGCCCTGCCGATGAAGCAACCGCTCTGTGGTTTCTCACTGAGATCCAAGACCGCAAGACTGACTCCAAATGATCCCGGATATCATATTTCATTGAATTTTGATTGAGGGTCCTGGGACTTGTTTCCAAAATAAATATTGGCAACCCAAAACACGCGAAAGACCATGAAGGTGTCACGGCTCTATAGCACACATTGCTTATGGTTCCCTGAACTTCATGATTGGAGCATTGCGTCAAGTGAAAAACTGAAAGGAAGAATTGAGAACATTACCACAGTTTTGGCTGATACACCCCAAAAAGCTGGATTTAAAATCACTAGTCTAGGATCTGGCAACCCAGTGTATGTGCTCCTCAGAAAATCCCACGATGTTTTGTAGGGTACTGGGACACCATGTGAAGGGGAACATCTGGACGATGAACAACATGCTAATAGAAAACAGACGTAAATCCTCAGATTTCTCTTTGTGCGCTTGACGGGAACTCTGCGAGGTCAGAAGACGACATTCTTTTTCAGAGAAAAATGCACAAAACATCACAGTCCAGTTGCTGATGATTATAAAAAGCCCTTAATATATTTTACGACATGTCAGACACGGGGTGGTTACTGTCAGTAAAATGCTGTGTTAAGTTTGTGGGGTTGCAAGACAAACCCTTTCCCATTTCCTTTTTTTTTCTATTTCCTATCCTTAAGGCATCATACCGCCTGTGTTTCAACAGCTGTAACCCACTAACTTATTTAGTGTGCCAAAACAAATCTGTAAAACCACACCAGCTTTGATCCAAATCTCAGTGAGCTCCATACATTGTATGTATTTTAGGGCATCATAGGCACATTTTTAATTTAGCCTAAATCTTTAGCACCGTATACAATCCCAATCCCACTATGTGATTTGTATTTATGCACTTTTACAGTAAGTGACATGCTAAAGCTCAACTAGGGCTATAAATACAGTCATGTTGTTACTTCATGTTAATGTTAACAAACACAACTTGTGTGTTTTAATAATCTTGAGACTCAACAGAAGCACTTTTCTTTCCATTTATGTTGAGCGTTACACAATCCACACTATGGTAATGAAGTATATTATAGTTTGAGTTCTGGTTTTGTCTGCCTGATTAGAGAGCAAGGCGATTGACTAGGTTTCTTTTTACAGACTGTCAGAGATAAACACCTCTGTCCGTGTTGAACAGTAATCCTGTGACAGGTAGATGCCAGAAGGCACGAGTGTGTTGTCAGGGTCTGTGAGAGCTGCTAACAGGCCCGAGCACAGCGTGACTGTTGTTCATGTGTATGAATGAGAGAGTTTGCTGTAATGGTGTTTTCCTGCAGTGAGCGCAGCTGTCAAACGGCCAGTTTAACCTCTGCACAAGAAAACAAGTGTGCAGGTGAGCTCCAGACATCTCCTGCAGGACGTCCCAACACTAGTGCAGCCTGTCAAATCTACAGTCACATGATCATATCTATGTTCGTTTTTAGCATCAGACCCATGTTACTGTAATGTTTAGAGGTGTAGTCGCAGGTCACACACAGTAGGTGAGAAATTACAGCAGGGAGTCTTATTTGAGCAATTTCATAAATTACAGAAAATAATAATTCGGGAGATTTTTTGCGCATTTGTTTATCAACAACAAAAAACAAAGTAGTCCTACACGACTGTGTACTTTACGTTTTCTCTAAATTCTTACAAATTAAAACATTTTTTACACAGTGGGGTTAAACACTACTGTTCAAAAAGCACTGGAAATATATTTTTATGTAAAGTGTCTTTTAAAGTATCTTTTGATTTTATTTGATTTGATCAAAAATACAAAAAATAATCTTGCTAAATATTACAAGTTAAAATGAACTGTGATGCACAGCTGAATTTTCCAGTCTTCAGTGTCACATGATCCCTCAGAAATCATTAATATGCCGATTTTCTCCTCAAGAAACATTTCTGATTATTAGCAATGTTGAAAACCGTTATGCTGCTTCCTTTTTTTGTGAAAACCACAAATGATCAATGTTCTTTGATAAATCGAAATTCAAGTAAACTATTTTACTGCTGACATTTTCTTAACAATTTAATGCATCCTTGCTGAATGAATGCATTAGCTTCTTTAAAACTCCTACTGGCCTTAAACTTTTGATTAGTATGACATCACCTAATCTCAGAGCTCATTGTATGTCTGTTGTGAAGCGTTTATCTATGAAGTCGATGAATGTGATCTGACACTTTGAGTTTGACTGCACAGAGCCCTGGCAGCTCCAGCAGTTGCTTTTGGAAAAATAGAACCCAGAAATCAGCACATGTCGGAACATATTGGTGAAATGACTGATAAGCAATATTATTATTACCGTGTTTCTGCTCACTGCAGTTGGCATGAACTCATTCACAAACATGCCTTAAACACACCTGTATCTGCTCCCCGGTGATACTGCAGGTGTGCCCAAACACACCTGTCCAGCTCAAATAAAACACTGCAGCTCTCAGCCAGACACCATCAGTCATTCAGAGAGGCATAACAAACCATCAATATACAGACTCGATGTGTGCTGGAAAGTGGGTCAAGCGGGGGATCTCAAGAAAAATCCACATGGAAGATCTAGGAGGTTTATAAACAAACAAACCTTTTTTATTCTTACTGTAACACCAAGGGCAGGAGCCAAATAAATAGGAAACTTAAAGTTGATCTTATGCCTGTTTTTCTCATTACATGCAGGTCTTTTGAAGATCATAATAAAGTGTTTTAACCCTAAACACTGATTGTTGAAACTTTTTTTTTTTTTGTCAGTAAGGCAAGCCAAGACCAATTTCAAGTTGATGCAACAAATTGGAAACTTTTTAAATGGTAGCCATGCTAAATGAACATGAATGACTAAACCATGGTCACCTACAGCAGCAGTCAGCTACCACTAGTTCAGTTGTCTGGTTATCAGTGGTTCAGTAGGTCAGTGGCACAGCAGCACAGACCGTGTGTGGAAAAAGTGAAATGAACGAGTCTTATTTACCATCTTGATGACTGAATCGCAGCTACTGGGTTGTCATCCTAAAATCTGTGCCTCCAGCAGAGAACAATCCTCAGGTTAGTTCTGCACTGGTAATGGCAGCTTTTCCATGATGGTCTTACATCCAGAGGTGCTTCCATGCTTCAAGACGGCTGCTGGATCTGGACTAAAGTGGATCACAGCCATTGTTTAACAAGTTATTGCAAGTTTGTGCAAGAGGACGACATCTGTTGAGAAATTCAAAGTGTCAAGCGATCTGTCGTCGGCTCACTGCGCTGTTTGTCTCGACTGTAAAGTGCTTGAGAGAGAGAAAGAGAGAGCGAGTGCGCAAGTAAAGGGTTGGAGAAAAAGGAGGAGGAGGTCTTTCTTTCGGAGGAAATCCCCCTGAAGGCTTTTCATACTTTTCTCTGTGGCAAATCAGGACCTCCTTTCACACACACACACACACACACGGTCAAACAAAGAGACCACTAAAGCCTCCCTAAATTCTTTCATTTCCTTTGTACAGTTCAGTTTCGTCGTGTTTAAACACTTCAGAGACAGCCAGAGACTCTTGGAATGTGAAGTTACACAAACACCTGAAGATTATTCACAGACGCTCTCAGGAGGAGACTGACGGATGAAAAACACTGATGGTTTCTTAGAAGGAATGTCCATTACTTAAACACACACACAGAGTCTCACGAAGCGAGACTTTTAACCATCGACATGAATGTTTGGTCGACTTTGCAGCTCATTCTGTCAAAGACCCGCCCACTTAGACAGAAAGAGGGCATCTGATTGACATGTACAGTGACCAACCACAGTTTGTTTTTATGTTGTTTGTTTCTGCATGACTTTCTTTCTTTCCTTTTTTTTCTCCCTGAATTTTTTTTACTTAAGTAAAAGTATTCTTTTAGTATTATTTATATACCATTATATTGAATATTTATCTTTGAATATAGGTCTTCATAGTTTGTAAATAATTTTTAAAAATATATAAATCTTTTTACTTCAGTAATATGAATGTCTAGTAAATCCATTATTATGTATATACTATTATGTAATAATGTTTTGAAGTAGCTTTTATTTTTATATGTTCAGTGTTATTTTTATGTTCAATTTGTGATGTGCATTTGCTATTTTTATTAGCTTTTAGTGCTTGATAGCTGTTAGTTTTTCCATCTAATGGTTTTTTTTGTTGTTTTTTTTCAGCTATAGTTTTATTAAAACTATTTTAATTGTTTTACTCTAAGAGTGCTAAATGAAACAGGATATGTATCAGTGCTAGAGATTCAATTGAATAATGTTCGGTAGTTACAAATTGGTAAAAAAAGCGACGTAAAGTTGTTTCAGAGGCAGAGCAAGTTTGCGATTAAACATTTACATAAAATAATATAAGTGTTTAAATCATGCAGCAGTGTCCATTTTGATTTGACGTTGACCGCCCAACTGAATATGGCATGAATATGACAGATGATTCTGGTCCGACATTAAACACAATGATGAAAGAATTATGGTTTTACCAGTTAGTCCGGAGCGTTACGTGGATAACATCTAGGACACAGAGAATATGACTGGATAACAGGGTCCTTGTGTCTCTCAGCGATAATTGAAGTACTGACTGATGGACAGATGAGTCAAGAAGAAAGAGAGAGATTATGTGGGAAAAAAGCAGATAGAAAGATCTGTCATGTTCTAAGATTTATCTGATGCTCAAATGAAAGAGTTTGATCAAAGTCTGTCTAAAAAAGAGATGTCTGGAGATAGAAAAGGCAAAACCACAAATCAAGACAAACTTTTTTACGCTGTCTGCTGAAAATGTGAGGATACAGAATAAGGTTTGTTCACTAACTCTGTGTGTGAGCAATGGTCGTAATGACTGACTGAGCAAACACCACAAAAGAAGCGGTTGTTATTAAAAAATCATGTTTAGAAGAGTCTGATCACAGCGCTACAGCTCTTTAGTTACTGTATGAATAAATCAAAGTATTGTTTTTCATTTTTTTGTGATTCATTTCACCTTACTGTACATCCCAATAAATATTGTTCTTACGACACCAAAAAATGAATGAGATTGTATAATTCTCTATTCCACATAACCACAGTAAAAACGACTAAACTGTTATAAAGCTCAAACATTATTCACAAGTAAACAGTATAAGAGTAAACAAACAAACAAAAGAATATAAATAATAAAACAACTGCAATAGAACAATTATGCAATTAAAAAGAAACATTGGGGCAAATTCCTGAACAGGGTTTAAGACTAGTCCTAGATTAAAATAAATGTTAAGCTGTCTAAACTGGAAAAAGCTTGCACTGAGATATCTTAAAATACATTATTGTCATTGTTTGGTCTTAAAATGCTCCCAGATAAGGCATTCTTGTAAGACATGTTTCTAAAAATCCTTAAATGTTAAATGTCTAGTCCTGGCTTTATCTAATCCCTACCCGGGAACCCGGGTAACTCTAAAAAGTCTAACTCAGAAGATCTCTCAACTTTAATATTCAGGACTTGGCTACAAAAACTGAATAATCAACTGCACTGCATAGTTTCACAGTGAACTAAATAAAGATGAAACATCAGTAACATAAAAAAGTGACTTATTTAAGAGTTTAGTTTTTTTTTTTTTTTTTACATTTAAAGAGATGGTTTACCCAAAAATGAAAATGTGATAATTTGATGTTCTTCTCCTTACCCCCAGGGCACTAAGATATGAAATGATCGGTCTGTTTTTTTATACCTCTTATACACCACAATCTCAGACTCTCCTGATCTCCTTCACAACATCCAGCGCATGACACTGGCACATAGATATATACACATAGATACAGACGTAGATCCTTATGTATCACGGCCCATAGAAACAGTCACTAATGTGTATGTGTATATAACTGTGTGCCAGTGAGTTCAGGAAAGTAGAAGACTGTAGTGTATAAGACAATTCCTGGAGGGCCCCGGCTCTGCAGAGTTTAGCTCCAACCAGCTCCAAATCACATCTGCTTGGAAGTTTCTAATAATCCTGAAGACCTTGATTAGAGTTGAAACTAAACTGCAGAGCTGTGGTCCAGTGTATCGTCACGAGCCGTAGGGTTTAATTTGGTTCCGTCTGTCTATGTTTATTTTGACTCTCAGAGCTTTGGAACGTTTGGTACCCATTGACTTCCATTATATGACTGACAGACTGCAACAGTTTGAGTTAAAAATCCTTGTTTGTGTTCTACTGAAGAAACAAGTCAAACCTACATCTTGAATGCCCTGGGGGTGAGCAGATAGACATCAAATTTTCATTTTTGGGGTGAGCTATCCCTTTATTGATAGACAGCAGAAGGTATTTTAGGCTGCTGCCACTTTAAGACCCAATGCACAAAATCAAAATAAAGATACACATCAGATTTCTTTTTCAACTGTTTTAAGTTCATTTAAGACACAACATCTGTGTTTACGAGGATTCTTGCCAAGATGGGCATTTTGACAATTTCTGTCCGTTCAACAAATGAAAACTGCACTGGCAGTTGCTTGAATGTTTAAATTGGCAAGGCTTTTGATAAACCGGAGCAGCACTGGCCTGATTGTCTTTCATGCTGCCCCCGGGCCATTAGATTATAATGATGCTGGCGGAAACAGGAAGAACTCTGAGAGGATTGATGGTTCTTGTTAAAAAGTGAGAGACACCCCTGGTTTCTGTGGGCAGCATATTCATCTGGACCTTTACATCCAACACAAGACCTTCAATCCAGAAAACACCCTGAAGCTGCTGGACTTGCAGGGGTCTGACCCTCCATTACAGGGTCATTCACCCACACACAGAGTCTCTCACTCCCCTCGCTGTCTCATGTCTGCTCTTTACAATCTAAAGCAGTAGTCCCTCCTTCATCGTTACTTGCACATAGTAAATTGTGTTTACGCTCTCAGGATAATTTGAGTGAATCCCTGTGAGATCAACGCTAATCCAAAGATGATATGTGCCATTTTTTGTGTTATTCTCTCTTCATTTACTCATGCTTTTTTGCTTCAAACCTGCATTTTCCCATCAGTGATGTTTACCAGGTTGTCCATGCTGCTTTTCAACCATTCAGTGAAGTTCACGTATCATATAAAGCTTTTTTTCTGTCAGTTTATTCGTTTTTTATTTATTTTTTTCCATTTGTTTTAATTAAAGAGAGCTTTGGTATCCTAGGTCTGTATACGTTTTAAAGTACTTGAGAAATCATGGTCAATATATGGTCAGCGGGATGTGACAGACCATATATGGTTAAAGTGTAATTAGAGTGTGTGACATCATTGAGATGCGAAAACTCTGTAAGTAAAGTAAAAACACGAACTAAACTAAAGAACTAAACTTAAAACAAACAGTGCCTGGTTTTCTCCACACATGCCGCTTAGAATTAAGGCCAAAAAGTTCTTGTAGTCCTTCAGGTGTTTTTTAGCAAACTCCATGCAGGCTTTCATGTGTCTTGCTCTGAGGAGAGGCTTCTGTCGGGTCACTCTGCCATAAAGCCCTGACTGGTGGAGGGCTCCAGTTGACTTTCTGCAACTTTCTCCCATCTCCCGACTGCAACTCTGGAGCTCAGCCACAGTGATCTTTGGGTTCTTCTGTACCTCTTCTCCCCTGATAGCTCAGTTTGGACGGACGGCCAGCTCTAGGAAGGGTTCTGGTCGCCCCAAACATCTACCGCTTAAGGATTATGGAGGCCACTGTGCTCTTAGGAACCTTAAGTGTCTGAATTTTGGTGTGTTCTCACTCTGATATTACTTTGGACAACTTGGAAAAATCATATGCTCATATGTTCATATACTGTAACAATATCCCATATGACACTATGGGGAATTTTTTGTGTGTGTGGAAAAGAACAGCTCTTACATGCAGCCAAATATCTTCTTTAGTATTCAACAGACAGTATTTAAAATGAGATCTGGAGTGGAATCTGAAATCGGTGCGTTTATTTACCGATGGAAAAATGTATCTAATAGAAGAAGAATGCGTTAGGTATCAGTTCTAGCCTGAAGAACACATCTGGAGTAGAGACAGATGTGGATGATTGTGTGTGTGTTAGATTAGCCTGAAATGTTAACGAGTGTTGTGAACTAGTGTTACTGTAGCTGGTTTGCAAGCAGATTATCTGTATTGAATTCACTCTATCAAACACTTTTTTTTTTTTTTAATACTCAGACTGCAGAGCTGGACACTTCCATAACCTGATCACCATCATCTGTTTCTGATCATAATCAAAGCCTATGAATCAGATTACACTTTTAGATACAGTGGGAACAGTTCTGTTTGTAGAAATCATTGCCCAGTCTATTTAAGCTTGTAGACGGATGTGCAGTTTGTGGAGCAGGAAGGGGACAGATTTCAATTTTTTTATCTTATTTATTTATTTCTTAAATTAAATGTGCCATACAGAAAGCCTGTCCTTTAATCTTTAAAGTGACTACGTCATCCTCTCTGTGGAGAGACTGCTTTTCTAGGCAGATATGATGTATATATACTGTATATATATATATATATATTATTGTTTAATTTTGTATTTTTTCTGCCCTCCTCACTTCTGAAATGATGGCTATACCCCTGGTATGAGGGTTTGTTTTAGGTAAAAGTCGATGGAAAGTCCCCGTCATGATAGAAAAACACGTGTGTGTGTGTGTGTTAGGGTGGGGTCGACTGCAGGTGAATGAAGATCTCTTCTCGATTTCACTAATGACACAATAGAAGTGCATGAATGAATGCGTGAACCAGGTTTTTTTCATCAGCTTTCTTTCAGTCGCAGACAATGATTCACTTCGTCTGTCAAATGCATTTACATCCTTCTGTGTGTGAGTTTGAGAAAGCACTGTGTTAAAAACGGCGAATGAAAGTCATTTTAGTCTGAATTTACAGAATATACTTCATCTTGATTTCTTTAAGTTTGCATGTCTTTGTATCTGTCAATAGCTGCAATTATGAATACCTTTCAAACGTTTCCAAAGTATGCCAGTATGGTAATGTATTTTACAATGGCCCTGTTAATGATATTTACATACTGTAGTATTTACAATACATGCACTGAATAAGTTACTTTGAATTTATTATTGCTAGCAAATTTAATACATAAAAAGAAATGGAAAGTAAACATACTCACACTAAGTGTATTTAAAACTTGTGGAAGTTATCTGCTTGTCTCTGCTTTTTGTTTGTTTGTTTATTTGTTTGTTTGCTAATCTGCTAAAATGCACACACAATATACACTGTAGATCTGTCTCAGTCTCTCAGCTGATGTTTGCAGGGTTTGTGTGCACTGGACATGGGTGGAGAAGTCAAACAGAGCACCTGAATAATGTCTGTGTGTGTGTGTGTGTGTGTGTGTGTTTGAGAGAGAGAGAGAGACACACCCCATTTAAATATAGTATGAGCCAGACGGCCTAATCATGGCAAACACACCTAAACACGCTGTGTATTTCTGCTGCACTGATGACGGTAATGTGAGCGGAAATAAAGTGGACTATTAAAATCTATTAGAATGTTTTCCTCTCTGGTGAATTTAGGAGAAACTGAATTCTCTTGAGTAATGGTGAAGGTATGCATGCATTCACTATTCAGGACAAACACAAACGGCTGGACCGTCCACACACACACACACAGGATGGAGAGCAGCTCTAATTCAATTTGACATTTTAAATCGTTGCAGATGCGGCTCAGACTGTTGAGATGGTGTGTGTGTGTGTGTCTGTATAGAAACTGGACAGTCATACACTATCAGCAGAAAGGAATGCTTATAAAGCACAGATGTACTGAGACCTACAGTATACACTCTACAGTGTACACATTTCATTCATACTTGACTTTGATGCATGGTTTTTCTTATAGTAAACATTCAGCTTCTGTGTATGATCAAATGTAGCTATAAAAATCATTGCATGCATATATTTATGAGGCAGCCTATCAAAGCTGGCTTTGTGTCTGTTTAAAGAAGGGTGTTGACAGTTAATATAAAATATGACATGATCTGTTTTTCATCATCCCTATTTTTGGTAATAATTTGTATATATCTACATTTATGAAGCGTCTGGTCATGTTTTTCCCCAAAATCAAAGAGAAAATAAAGATGCTTTTTTGTTGTTATTGTTGCATTTTACATTTTTTTAAGACTTTTTTTTTTATATTAAGATACATTTATCAGTTCTCATTACTGTTAATCCACAATTCAGACTACAAATCCACAAATATTTTCTACAGCAATAAAAAACTGGCATCTTTTTAATCAACTTATAGAATTATTATTATTATTATTTGTGTTATCATTAATTTATAAAACATTAAATAAAAAGTTAGTACAATTCATGCTGCTGCATGCTTATAATTAGTCTTTTAAAATTGTACTTTAAAATTAAAGCATTATGTGTTTATTTTTTAGTATTAATAATAATAATTATTATTATTTTAATAGAAAATAGTGAATTAATGGTCATCTATTAGGCTTTTTTACAGAATTTCATTTATGTTTACCTTTTGATTTTGAAGAAATTTATAACTCTTTAAAGGTTTCATATGATTCACTTTTTTATCTTTGTTTTGTAGTTTTGTAGTAATATTCATTTGATGTGGCAAATGTACTGTAGCTATCTGCATGTAGTTAATCTGACTCTGGCATTATATTTACAGCAGAATTATAATAATCTTGTCGATGACACGTCACATGACCCTGATCAGACAGCATGCGATCTCAGATGCAGAGCAGAGCAGCTGACAAAACTAAGATTCAGGACACTGTATCAGGGGCGCAGGGGTTATAGTCATGAGACGAACAGGAGGAACATCCAGTCCACATGATCAGAGAGTTTACATGCATTTTCACAGTTATCAGCCATAATGTACTTTATACTGATTTATGAAAGTTCATGCATGCCTGAATGAGTGCTGTGTTCTACTGAAGGACAATGTAAAACAGCGCCCTCTACTGACTTGTTTTTTTTTTAAGATGAAAGATGAAAATTTCACTCTCCTGCTTTTTCTTTTTCTTTGTTTTTTGAGTGAACCACAACTATCACGTTAGTGACCGTGAAAGGAACACAAATGAGTGTGTGATGAATGTGTTTGTGACGCTGAGGTCAGTCACTCCTGTCATATCTTTTCTGGGTGTTTACTTTAAGCTCGGCAGATACGTGTGTGTGTGTGTGTGTGTGTCTGGGCATTTCAGGCAAACACACCTATTCTGCTGAGTCTCAGTGTTTGTGAGGAGATTAGGTGTGTTTACACTGAGTGTGTTATCAGTCATTAGTCTGAGAGCCTCACACACACACACACACCTCTAACTCTATTTGTTCTAATGCTGAGCCATCACATCCAGACCTGAGTGCTAAACGAACCTTTTTTTAATTTTTAATTGCTCGATAATATTCTTTACCATCAACACGTGTGAATATTCCTTTTTTAATAGAATGTTTGTTTAGAATGTTGTTCTGCCCAATTTCAAAATAATGTATTGTTTTGATAAAATAGGAATGAATTTTAATAGCAGCCATAACATTAAGGCAATATTACTTGAGCCAGAATTGTAATATTGTGCATCTCTAATCAAAATGTAATAACCTTCTCTGCTTCCAAAACAACTTTCCTTTTAATCTGATGTCATCAATCTCTCTCATACAGTATCTTTTAGTTAAAAGAAAATTAAAAGTAATTCGATAAAGGAAAAATAAATCACAAATTCTCATCTCTTCTGTAAAGCGGACAGAAGTAACCTTACCCAGCTAACAAAAACATGCGATTTCTAAATGTTCTCTGAACACTCCCATTTGTTTACATTTATTTGAAATGTCTTTTCTTGGTTATGTGCATGTTAAGGGAAGATTTCATCTTACAACATGCCAGCATTCATTTTGTATGTTACTAAAATGTTTCAGAAAAACAGTGATGATCATTTAATGTTTTGAGATTGAGAACATTACTAAATGAACATTCTATCAATGCTGCTGGAATTTTCATGCCTAATAACATTATTTATAACTTTGATAGAACCTTGTCAGAACATTCTGACAACGTTCCCTGTTAGCTGAGTTTAATCAAATTTGCATAATTCATCAGTACATGTTGTTCTACGATCCCCTTTCATCTATAACCTCATTCATCCTTGCCAGTTAAACACACACATATTCCACCATTCCTGGAATAAAATAAAAACTTGAAATAAAAATTCTGTTTCTCTATGAAGCATGTCAGAATATGGAAGTGTGTTTTGAGCTGCGTTTGACATTGATATTCTTCAGTGTCGTGGTGTTAAGTCTGTGTCCTGAACAGCAGCCCTGTGACAAATGACTCATAAAGGATTCAGACCAACATCACGCTGCACTCCAGGAGCTGCTTCTCCCTCCAGACATGAATTATACACTAAAACGTGTCTGTATGTTGTCTAGGATTTATTGTAACAGCCGCAGAGGCAGGATAACACTCATTATTGCTCTGTTCTCTGAAGGCTTCGTGCAGTCAGACAAAACTTCCTGCACTGTACAAACACGCGCTGCAGACGTGACATGAGCGTGAGCCGATAACAGTGACTTCACGTCTGACCCTCAGAGACGTTTATCAGCGGACACAAGAGATTAAACTTGACCTCGCCTTCCTGAAACAAGCAGAAATTTCACCCGTATTCATTTAGTTAGCGCCGCATGGCTTCTGTCATTACAGCAGTTTACTCAGCAGAGATATACAGTATATTACTGTATCACACATATTCCTTACTAAGCCTCTGTTACAAAACTTAGTGAGCTACCTTATATAGGCAGTTGCCTGCTAAGGGCACATCCCTCTGCATAAGAAGCAACTACTACAAATATAACTCAATCTTTTGGACTGTACTCTTATATTGATAGTCCACTTTAGACTTAAGTAAGTAAGTTTGCAACTTCATGTCAACTAGCAGTCATTTGAGTATAAATATACTGTCTGCTTAATATCTTTTAACACTTTATACAACACACTAACTATCAGAAACTTTGCAAGTATATGTCAACTTATTCTACTTACCCTAAATAGTCTACTCTGAGAGTTAGTAGACAAGTAGTTACAGATTAATGAGAATTAGTTGACATGTACAGTAGTTACTTATAGTTACTAGAAGCTAAAGAGTTTCTGCTAAAAAAAATAAGGTTTGTTAGGATTTTTGTCTATGAAACTAATTCATACTTTTATTAATCAAAAACACATTAAACTGATCAAAAGTGACACTAAAGACATACAGTATACGCTTGAAAAGAATTTATATTTCACATACTGTAGATGCTGTTCTTTCTATTCATCAAAAAAAGGGGGAAAAAAACTGCATTCAACAAAATCAGTATATCACACTGAAGGATCATGTGACAATAAAGACTGGAGTAATGATGCTGAAAATACAGCTTTATCACCACAATAAATTACCCTGTGTCATTTATTCACATAGAAAACAGATTGTTTAAATTGTAATAATATTTCAAAATATCACTGCACTTTCTAAATCAAATAAATGCATCCTTGGTGGGAGAAAAATCCTGGCAGTGTCAACAAATGTGTCTCATTTCTCTCACATCTTCTTTTTGGGCTTGGTTACATTTCTGTCTGCTCTGCTCATAACTGATGCAATATTCTCTCGCACAATAAATACACCCATCCATATGAATCATTTGAATAGCTCTATCTCAAAAGGTTATTTGTCTCTCTGTTCCACCCGGTTGTGTATTATATGTCTTCTCTTAATATGCCAGAGAAGAAAAGACCTCAATCAGAGTAAATCACGCCACTGATGTGGAACAAAATCTTTTTTTTTTAATTGCACTGACATGAACTGAAGGGATCGGATCCAAAATCAACAGTGTCTCAGTGAGAATGAATTGATATCAGAGGGTTTATTGTGAAGCTGCAGCTGTGTTACATAAACCTGCGCTTTCCATTTCAAAAGACTATTGAGCTCTCATTATACTCTCAGCAAGAAAGACTGGATTTTTCTCAGAGCAAAAGAATAATAAACTGATATTTGTTTATCTTTTTAGATATGATGATGCTGATATCCTGTTTTACTGTAACAAAAACTGTATTTTAAGGTATATTTAGCCTATGGGGGGGGGGGGGAGTTTTTCTTTTTGGCTACATTAAAGCATTATAAATGGTTGTTGTAATATAGCACTACTACTGACATCTGTACTAAATGCATTGTTAATACAGCTACTCTAGTAAGCTGTGCAAGTAAATTTCGGATTGAACAGATTCTGTGCAGCGCCCCCTGCTGTGTGTCTCGTGACTTAAACTGGATTCTGTATGAACACAATCTCTGCTGAAAATACTTAGACTGTAGAGATGTGCTCTTATAGTTCTCTGTCAAAAACAAACCTAAACATTGACCCCGATATAAGGCCACAACTTATGTATGTTTGAGGTGCAAATATGTTATTTTATTGCAAGTTTAGAATTGAATATATTTGCAGTGGTACATATTATGGACACTTTAGAGTGATTAAAGATCACTCTTTTTTTTCTCAGTTTCTTAATAAACACTCAGTTTTGACCCATTTTGCCAGACAAAACTAAAAAACATGCACATAAGCGTTTGACTGCAGTTGAGCACGTATCTCAGATTTCTGCTGGTCTTATATGAACACTTCAGTGCTGCTTGTAGGTTTTTTAATGACAGAGAAGTAAAAGATAAAAGCATTTTCACTCACCCTGAGCAGTTTTCTGGACTCTAGTGCTGTTCTCTGTAGCTCCACATGTCCTGTGATCTGCTGTGCTTAACTCCATGTGTGTGAACGTGACGGACAGGTGACAGAACAACAGCAGGTGCTGCTGCAGCCAACAGGTGTGAGTGTGTGTGTGTGTGTGTGTGTGAGTGTGTGTGTGTGTGAGAGAGAGAGAGAGAGAGTTCAGTGACTAGAGAATTACTTCAGGAAAAAAAGAAAAAGAAAAAGAGTTCCATGTTAAACATTTTAGATTATATTATTAAAGAAACAGTTCAGCCATAAAGGAAAATTATCCTTACGAACTCACTCTCAAGTTCCAAACCTCGATGAATTTCTTTGTTCTGCTGAACACAAAGAAAGTTATTTTTATATAAGTTTGTAACCAGGCTGTTTTGGGTCACCACTGATGTCTATTATATTTTTTGTTCTACTATGGAAGTAAATGGTGACCCAAAACAGTCTGTTACAAACTTCCTTCAAAATAGATCATCACAAGTTTAAGAATGAACAATCCTGCAGCAACAAGACAAGGAACTGAACATGGAAGCTTGTTACTATTTTTTTTTTTTAATCAAAGTTAATTCACTCACAATTCTGACTTCTCAGAAAATGTACAATTGTGAATTTATTCCTCACAATTCTGAATATTTATTGTGCAATTTTGAGTTTCTCAGTTCTGAATTGCGATATATAAATGCAGAATTGGAGCAAATAGTCTGAGATTAAAAATAAAATGTATGATTCTAATTGCTTGATGCCGTTTGCCAAAATAACCAATTTAACCCATTTAAAATTAGCCATGCTTTTTATGCAGTGTTAATTTAATGTGAGATAGTAGTTTATCAAGTGCATGAAAACATGAAATCTTTTATGCTTTTAAAGCAGCCTGTAGAGAAGTGTTACTTTTTTGTCCTTTTATTTTATATTCCATTTATTTATTTATTTTTTAACAATTTGTCTATCTGCAATTGTAGTACCATTATTGTACACTGGATGGAGCCATATATTACACTACAGTCACCAGCTCTCATGAAGCATGACCCAAAACTCCTATCGGTTTATATGAGAAGTAAAGCTTCAGTCAGACAGGAGCGCGGTGTGTTTGTATGTGCAGTAAGTAGGTGTTGAATTTATCATGTGTGTGAATCCAGATGAGGCCTTGTTCTGTAGCAGAAGCGCTCTGAATAAACATTTGATCATATATTGAGTGGGGAAAAAAGAGTAGGAAAGTAGAACATTGTGTTTTTGTCTCAGAGTTCACGCGAGCGTGTTGTGCGTGTGACTCAGCCTAATTCAGACTCCCCGATGGTTTCTGTGGCCCGTTTAGCCCAGCGTCAACTTATCAGAAGTTCCGGGAGGAAAAGCAGCACAGTGTCCTCCTTAGAATAAATATAGCTGCTTTAAGACGGCATGCGGAACACTGCGGCACAGTCCTTGCGTGGCCAATCTCCACCTGTCTGCTGGATGGAGAGGAGTGGAATTTGGGTCAGAGAGAGCCGTCGGAGAGCTCAAACACACACACACGAGCCCTGGGTGATTCTTTAGAGCCGCACTGCAGATAGACAGGAAGAGAGGTGACCTGTTTGCATCCTTCAGCGTGCAGGAGCGTGTAGTGATGCTTATCGTGATGAATGATACAGTCATCAGAGCACCAGACGGGTCATTGTTATGGCAACGAGGCTGATAATGGAAATGATTAACGAAGCATTGGGCTGTTACCCTGTTTCCATTTTGCACTGCTGTATTCATCATATTCTCAAGCAGACGTTTACACCGGTCGGGCCCAGAATGAACTGCTACAGATTTAAATGGATGTTGTTTTCTCATGTAAAATGTTACATTGTAACTCCGTCGTGTGTGTTAGTGGTGGCTGGTTTCTGGGGTGTTACTATGCAGTTGCTAGGGTGGTTAAGGTGTTGCTAGGGTGTTAGTGGTGGTGAGTTTCAAGGATGTTATTATGCAGTTGCTAGGGTGGTTGTAGATTGTGACAGAGCATTTCTGATAGGGGCGTGCCATATCGTCTGCGATATCCTAATTGTTGTTTTAACGACGTGCGATTTGACGTTATGGAGCATTTTGCAAAAACCATCCAAAACAGCTGACGCGAAGACTTAAAGTGCGTGCGTGGATTTGGAGTGCGCGATTGTCTCTGAGGAGCATAGAGGTGTTTCGTTCATGAATCAATCAACCGTTTAAATGATTCAGTTCAGTCGCAATGAGTCCTTTATTCACAGTGATATGCTGCCTTCAGTTTTAATGTTGCATTTAAAGTTTCTTTTCATCATTTGATTTAAATAATTTCACGTAACAGCTGTATATTTTCTTTAATATATCAAAACACAATTTATGCATTTGTAACTACAGGATGAATGCATTCATGTTCTGCACTAAACGATGCATCTAACCGTGCTTCTGTGTTTCCTCTGCATTGCAAAGATAAGTTTTATTGATATTGATTTCATTTGCTTGGAACAGCCAAATATCTTATTATTCTAATTCACAAATTAAATGTAAGAAAACAAAATAGTGCATACTTTTAGAAAAATGGCTTTATAAGGGTAAAGTGCCCATAAAAGGTAGAAGTCAATTTAAACTTCTTGCTAAAAGAACTGACCACCACAGAATATGAAGATTATCAAAGGAGTCAACTGTCTATGTCACAATAACACACTCAGCAAAACATTGTCTAATTATCATCGATAACATCCAAGACAATATTGAGTTTGTTTTTTTTTTCACAATATTGCACACTCCTAATTTCTGAGTTTTTTAGGTGTTCTGAACTTGTTTAGCTTGTAGTAATTAATGCATTTAGGCCTTGAGTTTCCATTTTTTGCTGGTTTATGTTGGTCATGTGCTGGCAAAGGACTAGCACAAACCACCAAAATGACCAGGGGCCTGTTCCATAAAACAGGTTTACCAAATAAACCAGGCTTATGGCAGATAGTCTGATTTGTTTTACTACAAATTAACTGGCAATAAGTCAGACTAAATGAAATAAGCCTGGCTTATTTGGTAAACTTGTTTTATGGAACAGCC
>JAUMHP010000048.1:1059945-1077307 GCA_032361065.1 Enteromius trimaculatus | reverse complement strand
CAGAGTTTCCCTTATCTCAGGGTTAACTAACTCCGAGTTTTCACTTAACCTCCTTTGTGAAATAGGCCCCAGGTCTCATAAAAATATTTACCTCTGTGCACTTTTTGTGCAACATGTTTGTGCACGTTTTATCAGTTTCAAAGACAAATATCCACTGAGTGGCGCTAAAACACAGGTCCAATACGTGAACCCTGGTACATTTTTATTATGTTGATATAGATATGTATTGCGGCGGTTCAGAATTGAAATATTTAGGGACTGTTGCTAAAAGTTAATTCTCTATTATGTTGGAAATATGGCCTACACTAAACCCAACCCTAAACCCACTTAATAGTCATAACAAATCCAAAACTGATATATAAACAGATTGGTTGATGCAACTGTGTAATTTCCTTCCTTCCTAAACTTCCTTTTACACAGATCTGAAGTGTTTTGTTGAAACGTAGTTACACTGGATTGAACCGGAGCTCCTTGTCTCTGAAGTACATCTCTGTACTCCGTGAGCTACCGAACAAACCTACCGTCTAGGAAAACACATAGATATGAAGCTGGATATGTTTAATGATGACATTCAAAAGCATTAGTTTTCAAATATCCCAGCGTATTAATATTGTCTTGAAAGTCAAGTAATTGTGTGAATATTATGCTTTATTAATCAAAACTCTGTAAATTTGTGTGAAAAGGAATACTGCCTCTAGTGTTCATTTCTTTGGGAAACTGCAGTAATATGTACTTATTGGTACATATTTCATGTCTTGCTAAAAAGTGCACCAAGGTACGTTTATGCTATGAGACCAGGTAGACTTAATTAAAACCCGCACACAATGACATATACACACATAAAATTTTAAAAATAGCTAGAAACAAAAAAATAAAGTTATGTAATAATAGATGTATATATAAAGTGAAGCTGGCAGCATGAACAGAAGCTCAAGCTGTTTTCATGACTGACATTGACTGACTGTCTGAAGTGTGTGTGTGTGCCACCTGCTCCCCTGATATCAGCAGAGCGTATTCAGAGATGGAAAGCTTGCTGCTGCACTGACACGTGAGTATGTCTCCTGTCATCCGCTGGCAGAGGAGTTTGAACACATAGCGTCTCTCACTGACATGACCTTAGTTTGCTAAATGACCGTGTGAGTGCAGTTACCTGCCATTTAGCACACACTTTCCATCCGGTGTGACTTTCAGAGCATTAATTACATGCCCAGACTCTCTTTGTCTCACATAGCCAGACATTTGACTTTTCAGCATGAAGTCAGGTAGGTACTGCAGATTACACACAGGTCGAGAGCCGCCTGCATGCTGCTGTTTTCTTAGAGTCATGACTTCAGTTTGCTTCTGTGTGCATGCAACAACATATTCATCGTTTAAATGTCTTTTCAAAACGTCACTTTTCAAAAGAGTTCAGTTATAGAGGTTGTGTGTTACTGTTGTTGTCTTACTGCCAAAATTAGAAAAGCTTTTTTTCTTTATTGATTAGACTTCATTGCATAAAACAGTGATTAGTAAAGGTTTATGTATTTTGGCATGGAATAAAAATATGAAGGAATGGTAACTGCGACTTTATTTTTTAATTGTGATTGCTATATCTTACAAACATTTTTGTGTTTATATCTTTAAATTGCAAGTTTGCATGACTTTGTTTCTCCTAGTTCCCCCTAACCTTTTTCTGCTAGGCAATAAAAAAAAAAAATATATATATATATATATATATATATATATATATATTTGCCATTGCACATTTTAAACTCACAATTGTTATAAAGTTATAAAGTCTTTAATGAATTATTTTTTGCTGCTCAAAATGGGACTATCATTTTCAATTGTCCGTTTTTATCTCACAATTGTTTCGCACAAATATTTTTTTTTTTCAGGGTTTTTTTTTTCAACTCATAATTGCGAATTTTTAACTTGCAATAGTGAGATGTTAACTCACAACTGAAACAAAAAAAGAAATCTGATCTGTGAGATATAAGCATTTTGTATTTTTATTCTGTGGCTGAATGGAGCTTCAATAGTGATTAGAAAGGCTTCAGTAAACATGAAAGACTTCCGGTGAACTCAAATGGTGTTTTGAGAGAGTAACAAATGAAAGATCTTATGACGTCGGACATGTACCTGAGGACACATCAGCGTGCTAAAAGAAGCTCAAACAGGACAAACGAGACCTGAATGAGATCACAAAACTAGAGCAGAAAGTGGAGCAAAAAGTAGAGCTATGCCACGACAAAGCGGAGCGCAGAATTCCCGCCTGACCGTTTTTTCACCGCAGCGTCTTCACGGGAACGCTGACCATCAGCTGCTGTGTGAGCTATCATGGGGAGATGTTGAGTTATTACATGGGTTTGCAGATTAAAATCCAGTACTTGTTTCTTACTCATCTGAGCTGCTGGTGACAAAAATAGTGTGTTTTTCTAAAGCATGTCAGACTTAATATAATACTTTTTTGTGTCATTTTTGCTTTTTTTATGAATTATTAAAGAAGTCTTGTTTTCTCCAGAAAAAAAAAAACACTTCCTCTGAGCCAGATTATTTGTTCAATTCTCACATTTTCACATGTATGGCATTATTTGTGCCTATTTCAAAGTTAGAATTATAGCTAGTGACAGAAGAAATTGCAAACATGATCCAGGTGTTTCTGCTGCATCTGTGGCCCTTTTTACTGTCCAAAATGATCAAAACATTACGGGACTGGTTTAAAGAGAATCTGCCATAGTGTAAAATATAACAAAAGCATAAATTAAAATAATAAAATAATAAAAATAATTTTATTATGGGAAGAAAAAGACACTGATGTGTAACAGTTTGTGACGGTGTAATGAGGCCATTTCTTGCTGCTCGCCAGGAACATCCTTTATTAAAAATATAGCAGTGTAAGAATGTCATCTTAGAAAATTCGTTATGAAATATTAAAATGAACCGAAAAAACATGCAATATCAGCCCTGCAGGGAATCTAAATACGGTGGTAGTAATTGATGATGAATGTGAATGTGTACAGTATATTGGCATGTTAATTTGTCTATAGAGGCTTTGTGCATTGATTATGTGTCCAGCAATCCTAATTACGTTAAGCTGTAAATGTTCATGAGAAATGCCTGATAGGATTGTGTCTGATTGAAGAGCATTATAGATCGGATCTGATATGATCGATCCCGTGGTTTTGTGGTGTTTCAAGTCTCTCCACAAGTGTCTTCCTGTTCCTTTACTGTGTTGTGTTTCTCACTCTTGGGTTAACAGACCATAGACATGATGTTGTTTAATGGTCTGTTGGGATGTTTTGCAGTGTTATTGCTCTTTTCTTTATGATTTCTTGGCAGAACCTCACTAATTACTGCATGCAGTCATTTCTGAGAAATGCTCATCAAAGCACCGACTGTTTTCGTAACCCTTCAGTCGGTTTATTTGAAATATCTGACATGCAATTACATATTCGTTTCAAAACGTCTTATAGTGTTCATTATTGTTTTGATCTGTTTTAATTATGTAAATGCATTAATAATGTGCTCTTTCGACCTAAGCATGAAGCGCAAGAACGTCCTCCATCATAATGAAGTGACTGTCTGCTTTTGCCGTCAGTCTTTAAACAGGCTGACTCTGGTTTGTCAGACGATAGAGATCTGAATCATATCAGCTGCGTTTCTGATCAAATGTTGATTCTTGTTTTGGTCAATTAAACAACCGCATGATCCATGACGTGGCTCGGTCGAGTAATAAATGTGTGGAGATATAAGCTGATTGGGAAAGCACGGTTCTCAAACTGAATCATGCAGTAGAAATATCATAAAATCCTAAAGGGATTTTTTTCTCAAATATATTTGTTATAGGGAGTAATTTAATGCAAGTTGTATCTGGGTCAACAATATGATTGGATTTTTACTGGATCTGTTTATTTATTCAAAAATATAGTGAAAGCCATTGAAATGCATTGCATAGAAATACAAAAAATATATTGAAATACATAGAAGCCATATATACAATAACTTAAAAAAAAACATATTTTATGATGAACACAATAAACACAATTTTTTTCTGCATTGCATTTTTTTAATCAAATCTTTTTTTTTTTTCCTGATTTATTTCTCGTAATATTTGAGTAAACATTACAGCTAATATAAAATCAGTTTCCTCCTTACTTGTGAAGGCAGGCTGAACATCCGTCTCATCCCCAGATGCAGTAATCCTGACCTCAGTGTCATCTTTCTCTCAGGGTCTTGGGTTTGGAGAAGGAAATCTGTAACTAAGGTCAGAGGAAACTAAAAGCTTTGCGGGCACAAGTGGGAATAATGTGGACCGTGTGAGTGTGGATGCTGGCTGAAGCCGAACAGAGACTCTGAGGTCAGAGGGTGTTATGTTTGTCCTTGCACAGGTTCATTTCCCAGCGGGACTGCATTCGAGACGGAGCGAGCGAAGGAAATTGAATTCAGCGGAGCACAACTAGCGTGTGATTTGGTGCAAGAGATCTTTATGTTCCTTTGTTAATGTGTGTGATTCGGTCTCACCGAGACAAACCGTGTTCAGCAGGACTCGATTTCTCATCGATCTTGTATTTTTTTGTTTTGATCTAATGTGACAGCCTTCTCAGAAAAATGTCTCTTAAGAGTTTGTTCAGAACGATCTGTCTTGGCTTGGCTAAATAATTTGCAGATAGACAGAAGGTGCGGTGGATATTGACAGGCGTGAGTATTTTAGAACGAGCGTCTGTCCTTCACCTAGAGGCGTATTGATCGACTAAACAAGCTAATGAAATGTTGACCTTTACGGGTAAAGGTCAGGAAAACATTGTGGGATCTACAGACAGTCATTTAGGCAGCACGTGGATTTATTTAAACATAAAATAACCTTGTTTTTAATTTCTGCATTCTTAAATCTTTAGGTCATAGGTTGCAATATACCTTAAAAAAAAGTATAATCCCTTTTGGTAACACTTTAGAGCAGCACACTTGTTAACTATTGATTCCCCCCCACCAAAAAAAACAACATTAATTTGCTGCTTATTAATAGTTAGTGCAGTAGTTGTTAAGATTAGGTAGGATTAGGGATGTAGAATAAAATAATGTAGAATAAGGCATTAAAAGTTGCTTAACTAGCACTAATAAATAGCTAATATTGTAGTAATATGCATGCTAAATTTTAATTTTAAACTTTTGTTAGCAAATATTGATATGCATTTGATTGTGATTAAATTAATTGCATGTCCATCCATTAGTTTTAATTTATTTTTTGCAACTAATTAAATTATATAATTTTAACATATTAATTCCATTCAGTATAATTTTTAATATTTTAATATTAAAATGAATACTTTTGTTCAGCAAGGATGTATTAAATTAATTGACATTAAATACTTTTATGTTGTTCCAAATAAATTATATTTCAAGTAAATGCTGTTGTTTTACTTTTTACTCACCATTATGTATATCAGGTTTTTGGCAACTGTTTTCAAAATTAATAATAATTATTAAAATGATTTCTGAAGGATCAGGTGACACTAAAAACTAATGCTGAAAATTCAGCTTCGCTTCACTGGAATAAATTACATTTTACAATAAATGCACATAGAAAACTGCTATTTTAAATTGTAATAATATTTCAGATTTTTTCAATATTTTAATCAAATGAATGCAGTCTTGATAAGCATAAGAGACTTCCATTTAAAAAACACGTTAAAAACCGTTAGACATCAGTGTTTTGATGCATTATACTATATAATAGAGGCACATGCACTTCAGTGATGTTTCAATGCCGATTATATGATTTGTCCTGCTTAATATCAGTAGCCCGAAGCCTCTCAGTAAATCTGCAGCATGTCTTTGTAGTCATTCAAACACACAACAACAGTGTGTCCAGTGTGTGCAAGCAGCATTACGTTAACATGCTTTAATCTGCTGCAGGCTTATTGGAGACAAATCCAGCCGAAGCTTTAAAAGCCCAGCCCTTTATTCCCACTCACTCTCTCACTCGCTCAGTCTAAAAGTCTTCAAGGAAGCCTCAAATGCTTAATATGACAGATTTATTACAGAACGTGTTTACATAATTGTGCGTTTATTCCTGTATAAACCAGCAATTATTGACTGGGCCACATTTATACAAAACTCAGTTTCTGCCTGACAGTCGGGATGTCAAACAACATCCTCATGTCACACAGAGAGAAAGAAACCCGCAGGCAGGGTACATGACGGAAAAACACTAAGTGTTCACAGACAGCAAGTACCGTTTCCTTCCTACATACAGTACATGTGGGCTGAATGTTATGACAAAAGCACAAGCAGACACAAGCATTTAGTTCAGTTCCACATTCAGTTATTTCTGTAGTTGGTTTCTCTGCTATATCGTCTTGTTTATTTACACTTCTCACTTTGTATTCTAGGTTTCCTTGTATTCTCCTTTCATGTTCTCCTAAGTGAATTCAGGCTGAACTGAACAAAGCAGATATCTGAGATCTTGGAGGCCCTGGACTCTTCCTATGATAAAACATCAGCCTCCGGTCTGAGTCCAGCTGCTGAGGAGAGATAAGAAGTCACATCAGCTGAGAGAATAAGGTCCTGAAAGAGATAAAGCACCTGCGTTTAACCTTAAGATGCCATGAAACAGAACACGTTTAACATCTGGAATATGACACGTTTACAGCAGCTTACCAAATACACTGACATTCAAAAGTTAACGCATTATTAAAAAGACTGTTATTTTGGAAGGATAGAAGAACTGGTCAAAATTATCAGTATAGACATTTATAATGTCTATTACACAGAAATGTATTGCTTTTTATTAATCAAATAACCCGAAAAGAATGCATCATGGTTTTCACAAATTAAGTTTTAAAAATTTTTTAATAGAAAACAGTATTATTGTAATCATATTTAATTGTTTTTACTGTATTTTTGATCAAATAAACAATTTTTAAAAATCAATTTTAATCAAGCTAATATAAAATAATTAATAAAAACTTTTCAACCCTAAACTTTTGAACGGAGGGATAAAGATTTAAATAAATAAATGAAATACAATTTCAACTAGATAAAAAAGTTTGTTGAAACAAACTTTAAGTTGGCTTGAGAAAACCGGAGCTGAAAGTTGGAAAAAGTTTGAAAACCTTAAGTTAAATGTTTAATGTAAGTGTAATGCAAGTTTAATGTCTGAAAGAGTGCGTGTTACTACAGTATGTTAGTATGCATGTTTCTAGCATGATTAGCTAGTTCCTAGCATATTGATAGCATGTTTCTAGCATGTTTAGCAAGTTACTAGCATGATTAATATGTTACTACCACATTGCTAACAGGATTAACAAGTTACTAGCATATTTCTAACATGATTAGCATGTTACTAGCAAATTGCTAGCATGATTAGCAAGTTAATAGCATGTTGTTAGCATGTTTTTAGCATGATAATCAAGTTACTAGCATGTTGCTAGCATGGTTATTAAGTTACTAGCATGTTGCAAGCACTATTAATAATTAATAGCATGTTGCTAGCATGTTTTTTAGCAAGATTAACAAGTTACTATCATATTGCTAACGTGAATGTGCAAGTTACTAGCATGAAGGTAAGTCTGATTGAGTTTAATTGGCTGCTGATTGATTTGAATTTTGATATTTGGAGCTGGCAGAGTCTTGGCTCATCTGAACATTCTGTAAATGGGAGTGTATGGGATGTTTCCCAGTTTAAATCGCAATTTTTAGGAAAACCGTAAGTCGGATCAGTCTGAAAATATACAGCAACTCGAGTCAGACCAGTCTGAAGATCTGGTTTGGAGTTAAAGCTCTAGGAGGATCTAGTGTTAGAAATTTTAGTCTCAGAAGAATAATAATAAGTTTAAATAACATTTCAGTAAGTTGGCTTTCTCAAGCCAACTTAATAAAGAATTGTAATAATTTTTTTAATATATACTTGATTGTGGTGTGTACTTGATTATAAAGCTATTTGTTTAATGTAGTACAGGGTTATCTTTCAGAGTTATTAGATTAGAGTATGAAAGCAATTTGTTTTCTTTATAACAAGCGCTGATTATACATAATGAGGCAGAAACATTTATGAAAGTTGAGTCAGTAATAGATTGCATGCTGTTTAATATTAAAGATGCTGTAAGAGACATTATTCATCTCTCTTTCCCACGAAGACCCCGCCCACTCTATACAAGCCCCGCCCTCCACACGCACACATCAAATTGACTGAC
Organism: Enteromius trimaculatus; assembly: GCA_032361065.1. Classification (NCBI taxonomy): domain Eukaryota; kingdom Metazoa; phylum Chordata; class Actinopteri; order Cypriniformes; family Cyprinidae; genus Enteromius; species Enteromius trimaculatus. The sequence goes on along the minus strand of JAUMHP010000048.1, from coordinate 1,069,133 downwards.
AGCTGAAGAGCCTCTCATGAAGTGTTCTGATTGGCTAAACATCCTGTGGTCAGATTCTGTCACCGATGTGATTCCTTATGACAAGTAGAGACGTGTCTTATTCCATAAGAACATCGCTTACAGCATCTTTAATATGTCAGAGAGACACGTATGCTTGACATATTCAGAAAACTCTAATTGCTGTGTACTGCGTTGATTAGTTTTCCCTCATTATTCTATAGCATTTGTATGTAAAATGTCTGCTTTTATTATCCCTTGGCCTGTCAGCACCTCTGCCTCTCTCTGTGTTTTCATGGCTCCTGAAGCAAATTCAATTTATGTGCTAATTAGCCTGGACAACTTCAATTAAAACATTAATTTGTGGCCATTTCCAGCAGACTGAACTCAACACGACGGTCACATTCAGAGTCCTGTAACCGTGAAGCACATGATCAATATCAGATATTCCAGATTGTGAAAACCTATTTTGCAGGCATTAGAGATATAAGAGATGTATTCCTGTCAGCAGAGCGCTTGTTTCTGCTGCTTGATTGTTCTTAAACATTAAGTCTTTAGTCTGTTTTGTTTCATGACTAGTCCATTTATTTCCGTTGGTTTGAATACCTTGGTAACACTTTATTTTACGGTTACACCCATTAGCATGCATATTACTAGAATATTAGCCATTTATTAGTGCTTATTAAGTACATATTAATGCTTATTCTGCATGACCTTATTTTACATCCCTAATCGTACCTAATGCCTAAACCTAACAACTACCGCACTAACTATTAACAAGCAGGGTATAGCAGGGTAAGTGATACATATTCTAAAGTGTCACCAATAGCTTTTTTAGTACTGCACCTTTAAGACCTCTGTATGTAAATTACCTTCGATGTGACTGGCTGAACACAAAGGTTTTTAATGCTGCATACCATAGTATTCTTTTATATTTTGCTTTTAGCTTTTGCTTTATATTTTTAGTGTTTACTTTATTTTTATAATACATTTTATTTCTACATAGTTTGTATTTTTATAAATTTTTTTCTTCATTTGAATCATTTTTATTTCTTCGTTGGTTGTATTTTTATTCATTCTTTTAAGTATAACATTAAATAGTAGTTTTAATACATTTAGTAATTATCACAACACTGATCGAGAGCATAGAATTTTTTCAGAATAAATCAGTTTAACATAAATATTTCAAAATGTTTCTGAATATTACAGTTTACAGAGAACATCAGCAGTCCTGTTTTCGATAATCTCTCTTCACATGCATTTCTCTGATATTTTCTTATATATTTCCAGCTTTACAGTTGCTGTAGTTTAGAGTGTTTAACCTAAAAGTACCAGCAACTAATGAGGTTTATTTATAATCACCGGGAATATGGTTTTAGAGATGCTAATACACTCTTTCCATTATGGTCATTAGCATAGAAGCCTTGAAGTGTTTTTGCTGTGCTGTTGTCCTCCAAACAGACCTTTAGCTGGCACATGTCTCATTGATAAATATGCATGTTGTGCTCGAGGTTGAACAGGAGGTGTGTTGCGTGAGAGATGATTGTACGCTGCTCTCCTACACAGATGTTCAGCTCTTTACATGCTTAAATTGCTATTTGCTGTTTTGGTTGTTTGCTTTTTCAGTTCGATAAAGTTCCCCTTAATCTGAAGCCGAAAGCTTTACTGCAAAACGTGTTTAAAATTTTTGATGCAAATCTGTCCGATAGTGTATGAAATCTGTATGAATTTCTTTGTTTTGCTGTAGAAGAAAGTTTTGAAGAAAGTTTGTAACCAGGCTGTGTTGGGTCACCATTGACTTTATAGTAGGAATAAAAATGCCATGGAAGTCAACGGTGACCCAAACAGCCCGATGACAAGCTTTCTTCAAAATATCTTTAGCTTATAGACAGAAGTGGCGTGGCCTACTTGTGATGTTTTATCAGCTGTTTGGACTCTCGTTCTGACGGCACCCATTCACTGCATAGCATCCATCGGTGAGCGAGTGATGGAATGCTATTTATCCGAATCTGTTCTGATGAAGAAACAAACTCATCTGCATCTTGGGGGGCCTTGGGGTGTGTACATACTCAGCAAATCTTCATTTTTGGATGAACTATTGCTCTAACCTGCAGTGAGATTAGTGCTGTCATGTATTTGACGTCTGCCGAGCCGGAGGGAGTGAATTCATTTGACTCAATCTTCCACTGCTCCCATGTTTATGTGTCAACACTGCACCAGTCATTTAGAGGACGTGGATGTCACAAATACAGCACGCTAAGCCTTATTAAATCATGCCCTGCCAACACACACACACACACACTAGCAAATAAACCAAACATTCAAATAGACGCAAATCATATAAATGGTCTTCTCATGTTTATCTCTTTCTCTCTCAGCTGACATGAACCAATGTACTTGAATGGCTTCCATGTCATAAACAGAATTGTGATAAACTAGCATATATATTTTCACTAAATCAGAGTAAGTCTGTTATTTTAGATGTTACTGTATCGTCTGTATTATACAGGTCAGCATGCGCAGCAGTGCAATATGAACATAAAACTCAACTCAACAAAGGTGTTTGTATATCAGTGGATCATCCAGTTTTTAACACAGAGTTTGAACTATGTTTTATAATGTATTTTAACTGTTTTGAGCTCAGGTGTTTCATAATATGAAGCTGATTTTGCACTAATGCCAGACTTCGTATATTCATTATGGATAATCAGATCTTTCAGTTTGTCCTTCAAAATCCAAATAAAAAGAGAGTGCAATTACTTAAATAAAGATGAGAATTTTTTTTTAAACACTGGATTAAACTAAAATTGACATTTAGTACATGATTATTATTTTTATTCAAAAATAGCTTTATTATGCAACTCGGACTCATTGGAAATACATGCCAGTGGCAACATTTATTGCATTTCCTTTTGTATGTTTTGCAACGCTTTCAAAGCGAAGTATGCAGTCAAAGGCTGTAAATGCTTGCTTAGTTTTATCCAGAACAGATGAATATGAACCTAGAAGTTTTATCAGTTAGTTGTACATATCATGCAAGTTCAGAAATAAAATATTAACTGAATGGTGCTAAAAGTTCATGCTCTATCGAGTTGCCATGCCATTTTAGCTTCCTTATACAAGCCTTTGTCCTCTTTTTAGTGACTTGTGTTTTTCTGGACCAGAGTGCTTCGCATCACAAACACAAAATAATGATGTACCAGGTGCGCTACAGACATGGCCAGGGGCCCCTAGGCTACAGGTTGCTTGGGGGCCCCTAGGCTGAAGCCATATAAAGCCAGTGCATTGATCCGGCCGAGGCTACAGAGCAAGTTTACTGCAGCAGAAAAGCTACACATGGGGTTGATTATGTATAATGTATTAGTTTACAGATCATACACTAAGCTAAACATATTTTTAGCTCATAACATAGTATTTGGCAAGTAACTGCAGGACAAAAAGTCCTTAATAATCAGTAGTTTACCTCTAAAATCATAATTTGCGGAAACTGCTGGAAACTGTAGTGAATTGTACAGTATGTACAGGTATATTTCAACAATATCAAATCACATTTGACTCTAGTGATATTATGTAGAGTATTGTTATATCACGGTAATGGCTCATACTGTTTCACAATATCGATTCGAGCTAGAAATCCAGTTGAAAAATGGTTTATGTATTACATAACCATGTACCAATGCCTATTTTTGTATACTCAAGTGAAATAAATACTTTACAAACAAAAGGTGCTTCATCCAGAATCATTGCTCATTTTCCAACAGATCATATGAGTTTATTCTTTTATATTTTATTAATGTAAAGCAGCCCATTGGAAGCTGGATGCAGGTATCTAAATTTAGTATCAGATTCACAACTGGTTGACACATTTCTACACTTCATATGCTCTAACACAGAGAGGTTTATAGTGGAGGGTGTTTTTGTTGAGTGCATGCGAGTCTCAAAAGCTTCGGCTGATTCTACTTTCGGTTCACATCTGTCATAATGGTGCTCCCTCAATCCCTACAGCTGGGACACACTCCAGAGACCTGCGGCGAAACACACACACGCGAGAGCACAGTCCTCTTTATCCACTTTAAAAGCAGGAGTGTGTGCGTCCCGATAGAGTATAAAGCCGCTGTGTGTGTTTTAACCTCAGAGGGATGTGGCTTTGTTTGTCCCCTTTGACCTGGCAGTAATTCTACAGTACAAAATCTCCAAAACACTCTTTTAGCCCTCTGGATGGTACATAAACGCGCTCGGCTGAAGTACAAGTTCATGTCATTCTAGAAGACGCTTGTGAAAAAAAAAACAGAGAGTCAAGGATGTTTGGTGTATTTAACAGTTGAACTTATTGCTTCTGATTAATGTTTGAGGTAAGAGGTGGCATGTTTTGGGATTATTGCAGAATAACAAGAGACTGGATCGATAAATCTCACAAGAACAAGCTGTATTTCACCAAAAAACCTCAAAAGAAAAGAAAGTTTGCACTGTTTAGTTTTGAGATTTGGGGCTGTTTTGATTCTTGTTCAACCCACGGATTTTATTGCTTTATCTATTTGCATCTGTAGATTTTGTTAGATATTTGATATATATAGTGGTGTAAAGGGATACATCGCGTTTTATCATATCCAAAATAAAAGTTTTTGTTTGCATAATATATATACCTATGCTGTGTATATTTATTCTGCATACAGTATATAAACACACGCACATACAGTATATATTTTGAAAATGTATGTCTATATTTATATTTGTATAATTTATATTATGAATAAATATACAGTATTTAATATATAAGCATGGCATATTTGCATATTGAAATGTATATACAGAATATGTGTGTGTGTGTGTGTGTGTATTTATATATAAATAATACATAATACACAGCCTACATACATATAGTATGTTATGTAAACAAAAACTTTTATTTTGGATGTGATTTATCGTGATTAATTGTTTGAAAGCACTATATATATCAAATTAATTAGCAATTAAATTATCCTATATTGTAACCTTTTTGACTGTTGTATTATAATAATACATAAATATACATTTTTATATTAATATTTTAATGTTGTAATATGGACTCTAACTCTACTATTTAATATTTTACTCTAACAAGGCAACAAAATGAATAAAAATCAATTTAACCTGGCTTAAACCAGTGTATTTCTATTCTGGAAATTCACATTTCTTTTCAGAATCTTGTAATACAAATCAACTGTCATATAATGATTAATCAGCTGGGGAATTAATATCTATTAGTTAAAATGTTCACCTGATGTCATGCCTCAAGCACCATAAAGAGAATCTGAATCAAAACTCTAATATTTTGTAACACTATTTCTCTCTGTATGCACACTTTCCACCGAAGAGATCTGACCATGAGGATTTATGATGCTCTCTCCTGAATAAGACAGAGAGCTCTTCCTGTGTTTATATTGCTTCCAAACATCCTGTCCTTCCTGTTATAACAGGAAGTGTTGCTGTCGCTTATATGTCAGAAAGAGAGACAAACACTGCTGAGATGGTGAGTTGGGTTTCTTATTGAAGTCTGTCTTGGTTTGTATTTCGAGCTGCTCTCGTCTTGTATTTCTGTGAAGAAGGTCAGATGCTGTGATTCTCTAGATTCCTGTCTTGTGAAAGTGAGATGGTAACACTTTACAAGAAGATGGCATTTGTTAACGTTAGCTAATCTACTAACTAACATGAACAAACAATGAGTATTACATTTATTATAATATTTATTCTTCAATTTTAACGTTAACGTCCTTAAATCAGGATGTTTAGTGGCGTTCTGCACACTCCTTTATCTAAATTGTAGAGTCAGTATTGAAGAATGAAGCAATCAGCGAGAGTGATAAAGGCAGTATAACAGATCTGTGTTTGTGGCTCGTGCAGCTTGTTTTTGGTAATCAGGCTCTTTGTATTGATGAGCTGTAATTGCTGGAAAACCTCGTCTGCTTTAATTACCTTTGCATCAAACAGGAAACAGATGTTGAACACAGAGAGGATGGAGACTCTGCTGATTTTCTCAATGCAAAACAATTCCTTTTGTTTTAGATGTGATTTAATTCTGATATATTTTTATGAGATTCCCTCAAAAAAGTTGATAGTAGCCTATGTCGGGAACAAAGTAATCTTAGCTAGTATGCTGGAATGATACGCTGAAAACATTTTGATGTAGAAACAGTTTTCACTCAGAAATTGTTAGTAAATTTCACAGATAATGAACACTGATTAAACATGACATTTTTTTTTTTTTATTTACAACTTTATTTTGAGAATAAAATCTAATTTCTGACAAAAAAGTCACAAAAAAATATTAAGGAAATATTAGGAAATTTAAAAGAAAATTTAATCTCATATTGCTATCACTTTATTCTCCAAATATTATGACTTTAATCTTATAATCTCCGATTTTTTATTTCTATTGTTTTCATGTGGCACTTATTTGTATTGTACTGTATTTTAATAAAACATTTCAGATGTATGTGCAGTTTAAATATTGCCTTCCTAAACATTTTTAACTAGCAAATAGAAAATGAGTCAGACAATGACAATGACTGCCTCATAACGTTGATCTCAGCACTTTAAGAGCTGACTACTGCTCTACAGTCTCTTCTGTAACGGCAGGAACACATCTTTGGGTCTATCAGAGACATTTTCAGGTGTCAAATGCAAGTAGAACTAGAATTAACAGTTGACCTTTTTGTTGATTGAACAGCTACACGCGAGCGGACATGAAACATCTGAGCAGACGTCTGTCCAATTATTTCTGATTTCATGAGACAGGTGACTCTGTACAAGCACATGATCGACATGTTGCACTTTCACCTTACACTCACACATCAAAAAGGACATTTGTAATGTGACAAAAGATTTCTATTTCACATAAACACTGTTCTTTTTTACTTTCTATTCATCTGTGAATCCTGAAAAATAAAATGTATCATGGTTTCCACCAAAATATGAAGCAGCACAACTGTTTTCAACATTGATAATAATCAGAAATGTTTTTGAGCAGTAAATCAGTACATTAGAATGATTTCTGAAGGATCATGTGACACTGAAGACTGGGAGTCATGATGCTAGAAATTCAGCTTTGATCACAGAAATTAATTATATTTTAGCAGATATTCACATAGAAACATTTATTTGAATATACATATTTATTTGAAATGTTTCACAATTTTTTACTGTATTTTTGATTAAATAAATGCATTGAAAAAATTATTTTGAAAAGTAGTGTACATATAAGGTGTACATGTACAATACATTGTGCAATACACAGTACAGTACATGATGAGTAAGAGAGTACAGGACAGATTGTAATGGAGACAGGGAATCAAGAGCGATAGATTTTTGTGCTCTAAACAGAGAGTAAGTTGAGATCAGATTCCCTGACCCGACCCACAAGAACCAATAATCTCTTTATTTCCCCTCCAAACAAGAACAGTTTCTGAAATACTACAACGACAAAGCACTCAGTTATTCCCAATGTGTCACAATGATTTAGCAAAAAAATAATGAATATTACAATGATTTTTAATACTCTTAACTGGCCTTTGACATTTAACATCACTAACAATATATTCATAGTCCCTATCAGATAACCTTTATGCACTGAAATGGTCAAATATTTCTTTTTTAAATGAACAATAAATACTGAATTCATTTAAATACGTTTTATTTATTAAAAGTAAATTTCATGCTTTCTTGAGATGATTTAGTAGGAAAACTGTCATGCAAAAAAATCCCTAATTCATAATTATGTTTTACATTTAACATATAAATCTACCTGGAAATTTGGAAAATATATTGTTTTATAGCTAGAAATTACTAGTCTGCTTCAAAATTCAATTTTTGATTCAATGTGTTCTCGTCTATTTCTTTGTAATTGTTTGTGAAATATACTAGCAATTTCTGAAATTATGGATGAAAATGTAGAGACTAAAGAGCAAGCAGCGTGCATTAACAGCGCTGTGCTACTGTAAGCATGATTTGTGTGAGTACAGTGCTGACAGACTGCTGACCTTTAGCTCTCGGTGTCTGAGAGAGTCACATCACATCAGTCGAGCCCACAGAGACACCGACTGCATCCCAACACCATTAAACTCAGAGCGCCTCTCAACCTGCCCTGAGTGAGCCGTCAGTCAGTCAGTGCTGCCAAAGCTCTCGCTTGACCTTTACTATTTATTACAGACGCAGCCAGGAAAGCACGCATAATCAACGCTCTTCAGTCAATACACGCTTCACAGAGAGGAGCTAAGATACTGGTAAATGAGCATGTAGTACACTTATAGTAGTTATTCAGAGTTTCAGATCTGCAGAATATCTGCGGTTTACAAGGCGTATAGTGAAGACTGAATTGGGCACATGCTTAACGATTAATCAGTTATAAATAAATAAATTGCATGGAGAATATCACAGAGACTTGAGAATGGACCTGGATCATTAAGAAACCACCTAGCAACCGTAGAGCATTACCCTAGCAACAATCTGCTGCACTGTGGTACTGCTGATTTTTACTGAAGCAAACACCACTTATATTTTCTGCAGACTTATAGTGCATTGAGATTTTTTTTTTTTTTTTGATGATGATGATTTTATGATTTTTGTTAGTATTGCTGGACAATGTATACACACACACACACACACACACCATGGGATGGTAAAATGTGAAAAGATTGTAATATATATATATATATATATATATATATTTACGGGTCTGTGAGAAATGTTGAGAAAACTATGACCAAAAAAATTATAAATAAATAAATAATACAACAATAAGGTATAAATAGTGATTTAAATGAATACAAATAGATAAATAAGTTCAAATTGGGTCTTTATGCATGAAAATATACAGCTGCCTTTACATTTTATGATGGGGGTCACTCACTCAAGGATAATCATGCTGCATTTTTCAGCTCTTTGTGATATAAATGGTCGAAAACCCCAGTTTATAATATTAGTTTTACTGTTTTAAACTGTAGTGAAGTGTTTCTTGATGGGAAGCTGGATTGATTTAATAATAATAATCTGAGATGTTGTTTAAGATAAAGTAAATGTTAACTGAATACGACATGTTCTGGAGACGCTGTGTGTTTGTGCTTCTAAAAGAGGACACAGCTAGAAATCAGTGTTAAGTTGTGTTTCAACACTGTTCCAGAACAGCTGAACACAAATATTGGAGTGTGTTCAGCACA
>JAUMHP010000048.1:1043260-1054652 GCA_032361065.1 Enteromius trimaculatus | reverse complement strand
CATGCAAAGGGTTAAAAATTCAAGGCACAATTTGAATGTAACTTTGGACCCGCCGGCGGGTCCGCAGAGTTTAACCGTTAAGTAATATGGACAGACTTTATTGATGGTCAAAGCTTCACATTTTTGGAGTGGAATAAAGAGGTCATCACAGTGTTTTTAACTCATGTGTAAACCTTAAGCTATAGTAAGTCACTATCTGGTTGATCGTCCTTTTCTTCCAGCATTCCCCCAGAACTCCTGATAGTTCCAGGAAGAAGTGCACTGAATGGCTGGTTGCTGCTCTCTTTGATAAAGTAGGGCATGCGAGAGCCTGGGGACGCGCAGGATTAATGCACTAATTCCATTCATGCACTATTCACAACGGCAAAGGTGCTTTCATCAGTAATCTGCTGAGCAGAGCGGTGGCCCAAAACTCCCTCACATTAGGCCGTATCATCACAATCCATCTGCAGCACACTTCAGGCTCACAGCCGCTGATAGGAGCCACTTCTCACTGCTCTTCTGAGCTGAAGGTGTTGCGGGCTTCCTGCAGGTCTTAGACACACCCGAGAACCTCAGGAGGACGTTCAGCAGTGTGTTAGACCATGAAAGGGCTTTTATCCTTTTAGTCTTACCCTGGGTCTCATTTAGTTATAACTGTGTAAGAGAACAGGAGGTGTTGGGGAAGGTTACTTTTGCATTACAATATTGCGTTAAGTAATCATTGAATGAATCATTTGGGAGTAATAAATGCAATAAAAGGTGTTTTTTGACCTTGCATGCATGTCAATCTGTTGTTGAGGACTTCTAAAACCAAAATAGGAACTTCTCATAATGGGGCATTTATAGAAAGTAATGTCTTATGTTACTTTTGCGTTACTTTTTTCTCATCTGGCCTGGACTGTTTTGTTTGCTTTTAATATAAAAAGTTGTATTTTTGGTAAATGTAAAAGTCTCAGGCTGAAGGAAATGTAAATTCATGTTTTTATTTTAGAAGCGCAGCTCAAATAAACCTTTCAGCCGTGCTGACATTCTGAATTGCATAAAGAATATGACGCAGGAGAAGAAAAGTTCAGCACAATAAAAAAAGAAAAAGAAACAGAAATGTTATGTTCATCTAGTCATTTTTGCTCATGTGTATCCACCTTTTTCTTGACGTCACCATCAGTAAATTCTAAGGGTCTAGCTTCGGCCTCATCCACGTCCAGCTATTTTTAGCTGTACTAAACAGTTTGTTTTGCTGCTTGATATGGAAAATTAGCGTGTCTTATCTAATTTTAATGTATTAATTTATTTAATGTATTTAATGTATAATGTGCTTGTGTTTGATATGGCACAACCTTGCAGTGTATGGTTGCCAGGCAGTTTCTAGGGTCTTCTGGGTGGTTGCTAGGGTGTGTATCTGTTTTCCAGTTGGTTAACGTTTGCTTAATGTTTGCTATATGTATCACTAATATCTTTATTTCCACTTTAGCATTTGCAAATGCGTTTGTTTGTTATGGATAAATATGCAAAGCTGATGTCACACAGCTTTCCTGGAGCATGGTTTGCAGACGTGGCACGGATAGAACAACGATGAATCTGTCATTGTGAAAGCCTTGCTATCGTCTCAGTCGTGCTGTATATAGATCTGGTTGTTGAAACCTCCTCAGCAAAAGTGAGTCACGCAGCGGGAAGAAGCCGCTGATCCTGGGCTTTATTCTGCTTAGTCACTGCTGCTGTTAAACATGACAGAATAACATCCTCCTGATGCCATGTGACCAGAGATGAAGGTCTTTTCCTCTCTTTCTCTCCAGCATTACTGATTTACGAGATCATAAACACTGCTGAAGGGAACCCAGCCACTCACAACTACAGGCAATTTGGCTGATTAAGAGTTGGCAGAGATGGATGGAAGTCAGCCAAAAACAACAGCATTGCTATTTAATGAAATATTGACACTGCTTCCGAGAAGCATCGATCTTTGTTTGATGGCTATGGTACTTTGATTAAATAGCTTAACTGGTCTTTAAAATGAAAACAATTACTATGAAATAATTTTTGATTACTTTCAACCAGGGTGGGGGAAATATGTTGATATGTTGGTCCGTTTCTACAAAATTACTGGGTGCCGTCAGAATGAGAGTCCAAACAGCTGATAAAATGATCACAATAATCCACAAATAATCTTCATAATGGATTTGTTTCTTACAATCACACAGCTTTTTCCTTTAAAAGATATTAACTGATGGATTGGAGTGGTGTGGAATATTGTGATGTTTTTATCAGATGTTTGGACTCTCATTCTGACGGCACCCATTCACTGCAGAGCATCCATTGCTAAGCAAGAGAAACTAAAGAAGCAGCAAAATAATCTACATCTCGGATGGCCTATATTTTCAGCAAAATTCTTTCTTTCAGATCTTATGACCTCATACAGGTTTGAAACTTAGGTTAGTATTTTTTTGTGCTCTTTCTGAACTTAAACGCATGCGCTGTGTTTCAGGGACTCTGTGGGGTGTTGTGTGTGCAGACCTGCTCCTGAACAGTGATGTCCTCTGGGTTACACTGTAATTGCTCTGAACATGTGTGTGTGTGTGTGTGTTTGTGGATAGATAACACAAAACAACAGCTCGCTGAAGCCGTCCCCAGATCCTAATTCTATGAGAAAATACTGTTCTTTACAAAAGACTCATAAAAAATAAACATCAGAAACAGCTTGTTCAGGAATCTAAAGCATATTAGCATATGCCACATTTGCATATCAACACCTATTCAGAATTCAGCAAATATGCCCCGCCCTGACAGCTGGGCTGCGTGAAGTCTTAAAGGTGCAGGAACATTCACGTTTCATTCGAGGTTAGATCAAGAGTGGGATCACAAAGCAGGAAATTGTGTGTTTTTATAGTGCATGAGACATTATAAATGCACTTCTTTCCAGTGTATTTTAGTGTCGTCATGTTTTTGTTACTGTTTTGAGTTAATTTTATGCTTTCATGTTAATTTTAAAGTTTTGGTAATTTTGTTGTGTTTTTCTAAAAGTTTTAGTTGTTTTAAATATATATTTTGAATGTAGAAGTCTGTAAAAAAAATTACGTTTATCTATTCAATCAAGAGACAAAAGTGAGTTTATACTTCTTGTTTTAACAGGTTTTTACTTAAAAAAAAAAAAACTTTAACTTTGATTTTTACTTAATTGCTTAAGAATTGTGCTTTTGAAGTTAACGTACCCTTGATTTAAGAACGTTAGATATTTGTACTAAAGTGAAGGTCGTATATATTTTTTGTAGCAGTGTTGATATCAAACCCTCCTGAAGCTCATTCTCAGTGTCTGACTCTATACTGTACGCTGCTGTTCTGTGGAGACGTAGAGCGCTTTTGATTGCGTACATTTATCTTCCTACCCCTCCATTCAGTTTTCATGTTTCCTCTCAAGTAACTATCCATCTTCCCAGACATATGAATCCGGGTGTCTGGCGCACACGTTATGTGTGGCAAACTCATTTCTCCTCTCATGACTTGATTCATGAGGTGCTGTGGCGTAAATGTGTAACTTTTTCAATAGTAGCTGTGTATCGTGACAGAGCAGAGCATCACTGTTTTATTTGTTTGATCAGATTTTTTTTGTGTGTGCAAAGCTTGACAACTAAACTGAGACAGTAATCAAATTTTTATATAATAGTATATTTCAGAAATAAAAAGTGATAATGTAATTTTTTTCAATAAGTTAAAGGTTTTTGATATGGATGGATGCATTATTTTATTTAATTATTATTTGTATTTATTTGTAATTTTTTGTTTTATTTATGTATTAATTTTGTTTATTTATTTTTATTTTATGGAGAAAAAAAATTGTCACAGTAAAATAAGTTTCCATTTTTATTCGCTTGTATTAAATGTAATTTTATCTGAGGCCCTTCCTGGTAAATACTGCCCTGATTGTGAAGACAAATTATACACATTTATTATATAATTTAATATTAGCTTTCTAATACTAATACTAATGATGCTCATGCATATTAAGATTCATTGTTTATCCAGTCAGCTTACGCCAGGAGAAGGTGCTGAGAAGGAGAAAGGCTCTTGGGATACTGGATAAACAGGACTGACCGCAAGGGAAGGATGACCGATATCTCTTCTGCCAGTCGAGGCCTTTATACAGCATTAAATCAGCTCAGATGCAGCGGGCTGATAGCAGCACGTTTAGTGTCCTGTGATCTCTGTAGGGTTTATATAGCACGCTCGTCTCTGCTGCTCACACTACAGACTATATGAAGTATGCTGCAGGACCGTTATTAGTTATTAGACAGTGTTGTTAGTGATGCTCAGTGTCATTTGATTCCTGCATCCACCCTGTGCTCTTTGGGTTTTTTCCACTTTTTTGAATATGAACTTTTGTTAATATTGCACTTTTTAAAAAAGAAAAATGGATGTTTTAAAATATACATAATTAAATAAGCAATGCTGTTTTGCAGAAGCTGTATGAAAGTCATCTAATGATCAACTTCATGCTAATTCATATTGTACTGAAGCACACATTTCTCCATGCAGTAATAATACCATGCAGTTACATGGCACGTTTCATTTTTTAAAGTGCCCCTGTTACAGTATATATCTTTGAAAATGACTTTTATTCAGCTCTAAGTGAATGAAAACATCCTGAAAGTTTTAAATCTGAAAGTGCACCGTGTATGAAGTCATTGTCTTTCGAAAGAGAGAGTCGACTCTGAATCACTGAAAGGAGTCCCAGGATCTTTCACTTTGACATCAAAATGAAACATTGGCACATTAGCTATAGCATAAGAAATTTTCAAATAAAACAGGTTGTGCAAAGCTTACCGAAGGCTCTTCTGGAGAGACAGAGACTGGAGATGAGGTTTATCCATCTGACTTAAAATTTAGAAGAGAGGCATCTGGTATGGAATTATAAAATAATGAATATATAAAAAATAGTTTTACATTAATGCTAGCTTTACATTAATAGTCTCTGTCAGTGGGCTGATTTATTCCTCTCTTAACCCTGGAGTCAGTCTGATCTGGGCTTGTAGTGATCACATATAATCCCTTTAGATGCAGCACGAGAGACCACAGCAACATTCAGCTCTCTCATTCCTTTGCTTTTCTCTTAAATGCTAGAGCTACTATTAATCTAAACCCGCCTGTCTGCAATATTCTCAATCTTCTGTGACAGACTGACATGCGTTCTAAATGAGATTACAGCAGAATCTCTTCAGAGTAAATAGATATTTTCCTCATTTGTGTTCAGAATGCTGTTTATTCTTCGTCTGAAGGAAATTTGAGAACACAGATGTAATTATGTGTCTATTTTTAATGCAGAGACCTCTGACCTGCAGCATAAAATGGGTCAATAGGATTTTTGTATGCATTGCATGTATTAAATGGATCAAAAGTCGTTTAATAATGTTACAAAAGTAACATTTCAATTTTAAATAAATCATGGTTTGCATTAAAATATTGTGCAGCACAACTCTTTTTAACATTGATAATTATCAGAAATGTTTCTTGAGCAGCAAATCAACATATTAGAATGATTTCTGAAGGATCATGTGGAGTAATGATGCTGAAAAATCAGCTGCGCATCACAGAAATGAATTACGGCTTAACATATTTTCTTTAACAAAAGCAAAACTTACAAAAGAAAAAAAAGCAGCTAAAAAATAAGCAATTTAGCTGTCTTTATTATTAATAAAAAATCTAATAAAATCTGAAAAAAAAAAAAACCCTAGAATTTTTCAAAGGATTTTAAAACACTTCCTAACATTCAGACGGCTTTTCTGCGATATGAAATGAGTTCAATCCAATGTTTTCCAATGATCCACTGACAAATCTAATTATTCAGTCATTTTTACTGTATTTTAATTAAATAATTGCAGTCTTGGTGAGCAGAAGAGACTCCTTTCACAACTTTTACCAACCCTAAACGAATGCCAATGTCAATCAAAAGCCTGTTATAGCACAGTAATAGAGTAGCATGCAAACTGATGAATCTGTGTCGAAGTCAGCATTTCTGGAGCAGGATATCTGAGCTGCAGGCTGAGACAGATGAAATAAGACAGCCAGACAAACTGGATAGGCACAGCCGGGGAGGGTTGTATTATTTGATCTTGTCCTGCAGGTATCAGGATTTTTAACGCACCGCGGGCCAAGAATGACTCGACTGAGATCCCTGCAGACCAAATTACAGACCAGAACAAAGAGATTGAGGAGGGTGGATGTGAGCTTTGTGATTCAGTTGTGATATAACTAGAGCCTTCACCAGGACAGAGGACAGAAGAGGCTCTGTTTCTCAATACATCGAGGGTCATGAAGTGACTGCTTGTGGTTAATGGAGGTCAGTTGATCATTTAGGATCATTCGGGCTCTTGTTGCACCTGGAGCTGACAGAGGTTTGATCTGGGACTACAGGGCTAGAATTGAGAGCTGGTTCTTACTTTAAAAGTTCCATTAGATCTTTTAATGATATTCAGTTCTTGGTAATGCCTCCGGAGTGTCTGCGTTGAGCACTATTCTCAAATAATCAGCTGGTGTTTCTTGTGAAGCTGCGGAAGCTGCAGAGTTGAGTGTTTGATTGAATGTGATGAGATGCACACCCAATGAGGTTATTTATAAATTATTACAATTCAAAAATCAACATTTTCTCATCATTTTCAATCAATCAATCACTTTTATTTCTATAGCGCTTTTAACAATACATATTGTAGCAAACCACTGAACAATATCAAGTAGAAGAACAGAGTGATGGTAATGAATAATGACCAGATTAAACTATTTATTTATCAAATGCAGAGACGGTCTCTGCAGTCAAGACGACGATCACTAGAAATCAGGTGTCCCCAGATAAGCAAGCCAGAGGCGACAGCGGCAAGGACCCTCATGTCTGGTCAAACCTGTGTGATTTTATTTTTTTATCTCTGCAGGACACAAAAAATTATTTCTTGCTTCGTTTTGTCATAGTTTCCAGTTCAAATATCTAACAGACGAAAAAGAGTTTAAACATGAATCATACTGCTTTAAAATGTTGTTTTTCCCAAACTAAATATCTTTCCATAATTTATGAAAGACACCCTCTAAAATGTAATTCAATGTAACAATCTTGTCAGGCATTTTTACAACAGAAATCAATTCATGACACGTTGAAAGACTAATTAATTTCACCCCAAATACTTATTAGTTGTAATCTTTTTTTTTTTTTTTGCCACTATCCTACAGTGTTTTACTCATTTAAAACCCAACAAAATTGATACACTCCCTTATAACTTTCTGTATTTTAATGAGTATATTTCAGAATTAGCACATTGTTTAAATTGTTTTAATTAAATATAGTGTTACACTGAATGACAATATAAAATTATTTAAAATTTTGACATTTTATTCTTCAATAACTTATTTGAAACCTTAAAAGTAGACACTTTACTTACATTTAATGTGGACATCTTAACATCTTTGACCCCTGAATATTTTCAAGAAACGTTTAATTTTGAAGTAAAATTGCACAACATACGTCTTGTTATTTAAATGCTATTTGGGAAAGAAAAATAAATTAGTTTTCCCTTTGAGTATTTATTTTTCTATCCCCTTTGGTAGATATGTGTTTCTTGCTTTATGCTTAAGCTCACCTAATTTTGGTTAATATTTCAAAAAACAGAACTTAAAACTTTGCTATTTTTCCAAATAAGTGCATCTTCTTTTAAGAATGTCTAGGTATTTGTACTGGAAATCTAAATGATTGGGAAATCACTTTTTAAGGTTAAGATACTTTTTTAAAGTTTTATGAGGTACAAAAAGAACTCTGGACCCTATTTATTTAAACTGCATGCACACTTAAAGCACCACACAGTTATTTTAGTGATAATGGTTTGGAATTATCTGGTTTTACATGCAGCCTGCATTTAAGAAAAACATTCAGAACAGAGTTTGTTGTTTCTTACTGATCAAATCTCATCCATCCATCGTGAGGTTATATATCTTTTTTAATCACAGACAAAGAGGCTTGGTGTCGGTCTGATGTGTTTCCAAGAGAGGAGCCTAAATTTACTGATAAGCAGAATAATATGTCAATACAAAAAAAGTGCCTTTATTCCTTCCAGAGCAGTTTCATTTGTCCAAATCGGACAATATCTGAAAGCTGTGCACAGGTGTAGGAGGAGGTCAGAAAGCTGAAGTGTTTTCATGAATTCAGGAAATGCTGTGCTTCACTGAAAACTTTTGCAAACATTTTGAAAAGCAATCCAAGTTGGAGACGATCACAAATGCTCAAAATGACTGGTGGAAAGTACAGTATATTACATTTATTCTGCTCAAAGAAAGAAATTAAAGTGCTTTCTCAAAAAAACCTCAAAGACCAATTAGAGGCGCTCTGAGCCACAAAAGGGTCGGTGAGTCTGACACCTCATTAAACATCTGAAGCCTGAAGGCCTGGATTGTTTGCGGTTTATTTCAAGTTCAGTAAAGTGCTGTTTCCTGACGGAGCAGAGTAATACATGAAGAACCAAGTGAGTCGCTTTCAGACAAACGGGACGCCGCGGTTCTGCTTTAATAAATCAAGACAGACCCTTAAACATCTTAACAAGACGTGACAGCCGTCGTGAAAAATTCAAATGCACTATACAGTGCATGCAGATACATGTGATGCTTCCAAAGACTGCTTCGGTGGCCGTTCATGGAAAGATACCAGAGCTCTTAATGCTTGCATTGAACTGTAATGCAAAATAAATATTAAAATATAGATCGTTTTTTGTCGTAGAGCATGGTCTTAAAACGTCAGAGGGGAGGCTGTGATGTTCTCCACAGAGCTTCATGTTCAGACGTCATGCCACACACAGCAGGGCGGTTCAAGGCTTTTAAGCCCAGCTGAGCTAGAAACTTAAACCTGAAAACATCAGCTCCTTTAGGGGACATCCTCACTGGAAAAGTGCTGCATTCAAATTAAAATGAGGTTTTATTTTAATAATGCAAATGTTTTTACAGAGTTGTGATTAAGGATTATTGAAGTAGGTTTTACAATAAAAATCTCTCTGCTGCCACAAAGTCATGTGTAATGCGGTGTGTAATTATTTGTGGTATTTACTTGCGACTTTAGAGTTAAAATGCAAAGTAAATCAATCCTACTCCAAATTGTTTTCGGTGTAGCCTCTGGAATCCAGAAAGACTGAAAGCTGAAGTCATAGCATTGGCAAAGAGCTTTCCGGCCTGCTCGCTCTAGTTCCTTGAAGCAGACTAAAGAATCAACAAAGCGGATGTGAGAGTAAAAATAGAAAAAACGCCGCAATTAACGCAAGCTAGAAGCTGTGTGTGTGATGTCTTGCCTGAGATTGTCTTATCACGTTGACCCTGTAATCATTTCTGCATCCGTGACATAATTAAGTCTGTGAGAAGATTGATTGGATTAATTAGGAATGTAGTTAAGACTGGCTGCAAACACACACACACACACAGATCACAAGTAGGCAATAATAAGATGGTAAGCAATTGTTTTTCTCTTCTGTCTTCTGTTTGGAGTCATGTTTCTCTTATTGCACACTTTTGTGTTTTCATTCTTTAAAAGAAATGTTTGTCTGGCAACCTAGAAACATACTTAATGTGGTAACATTGTAACTGGTTTTATTTAATTTTGTTGTTGAAATATGATGAAAACATTTTTAATAAGTAGTCTCGTCTGTTCACCAAGGCTGCATTTATTTGATCAAAAAATGTGAAATAATATTATTATTTAAAAAAAATGTTTTATTTGTAAACATATTGTTAAAGGTAATTTATTCCTGCGATCAAAGCTGTATTTTCAGCATCCACTCCAGTCTTCAGTGTCACATGATTCTTCAGAAATCATTCTGATTTGCTGCTCAAGAAACATTTCTGATTATTATCAGTGTTAAAAAAATATTTGATGAATAGAAAGTTCAAAAGAACAGCATTTATTTGAAATTATTAAGTAAATAAATTAATTATTTACTGTCACTTTTAATGTACAGTAATATCCTTATTGAATAAAAGACCTTTAAATGTTTTTACAGAAAGCATTTGAAATTATTTGTCACTCATGTAGTAGACAACGCACAGCAGTTTTTTAAACATGATTTTCATGTTTATTAATATTGTTTTGTACTATAATCCCATGAATATGGATGTTTTAGAGACTAATCTTCAGCACACAATGATGTACTTATTACTCAGACGCCATGTGTCAGGTCATGAAGCTTCACATTAAATATGCATGAAGGTGAGCTGATAGATAAACAGGTAAAGACTGATGAGAAGCATTCTGCGCAGCGAGATTATATTCACGTTACACATCCATAAAACATCCAAGCCATCCCATGACAGCTAAACTCGTGTTTTTAGAAACATGTCTTTCGGGACAAACAATTCAGTCATTTCTGTATCAGTCATCTCATGAATAGGATCTATATTTGTTCAGCATGTGCTAATGACTTGTTTTGTTTCAACAGATCTCACCTGCTGGTTTTGGCGCACAAAATTAGGATGACCTACAAATGTAAGTATGTTTTTAGTAACTCACCACACCTTAGAAATACGATTTAGTATCACTAATATACTGATTAGTTAAATAGGCTTGAGAGAGCCAACTTACTGATCTGCTATTTAAACGTATTATTATTATTCTATATCAAAATTAGCAACTCTATCACCTTCTAGACCTTTAACTCTACATATTCCAAAACTCCCAGATCTTGAGGAGGGAATCTGAAGTTAGTTGCTATATCTTTTCTAACTGATTACAATGGACTTACAATGATCCTACAGAGGGTGAAATATCGGCTGAAAAATCCCATAGATTTAACATTATGGCAAACTTTGACGGACCGTAGCTCTGAGCGAGAATTTTGTAGAAACTTGTGAATAAGCACATTTGAAGAGGCTATCAAGCTGTGCAAAAACATACCCCGCTTGAAGGTATAAGTTGTAGCCCTAGCAACCACTATCAATCACCCTAGCAACCCAAACAGGCATATCTTCAAATCTGAACATCATAAAGACGTGTTCTCCTCTGGCCGGACACCCAGCACCTAATTTCCAGTTCAATATATAGCACATGTCAGATTGTACAAAGGACTTATTGTGTGAGTGTATGTGTGTATTTGGTTCAAGTGATCTGTCCACAGAGCTCATCTAGGTGTTCTGGGGCCTCAACGCTGCGTACGCCCAAAAACTGTGTGTACGCCAGATTTCACGCTCATGTTCGGATTTAGTAACAATGAAATTAACGTGAGACTGTGCGTTGGTCCACATCAACTCCATTGCTGCGTCCGAAATCGCATACTGCTTAAGTAGTTTTAAACTACATTTAAAACCGAACCTACTACTCGACCGTTAAAACAGTACTATATAGTATGAATGTGGGTAGTATGAATGGAACTCGGACATACTACATCCGCCATATTGATGTTGTCACGTG
>JAUMHP010000048.1:1020331-1039637 GCA_032361065.1 Enteromius trimaculatus | reverse complement strand
TCTATCTATCTATCTATCTATCTATCTATCTATCTATCTATCTATCTATCTATCTATCTGTCTATCTGTCATTCTATCGCTCTGTCTATCGCTCTATCTATCTATCTATGGCTCTCTCTGTCAGGTGTGTTGTGTGATGATGATGATGGAGTCTCATTGTTCTTGTCTCACATCAATGGATAGATGGGGTCTGGAGGAAAGCGAGTGAGAGAAAGTGAGAAAGAGGTGTGAGAGAGATTGTGTGTGTGTGTGTGTGTGTGTGTGTGAGTGGGGGGGTTGAAGAGAACAGATGGTTTCCTCAGTCTGACTGAGATGTTTCTCTGGCAAATTGATGCTTTCAGATGATGATGATTTTGTGTGTATGAGAACATAACCATTTGAACATGACTTAAGTGTCCAAACACGTTTTGAAGTCACTATAGTTGTATTTAAAAGTGAAAACAGATACTTCTCACTGCATGTTTGACTTTACGTTACATCTTCATCTTCGCCGTCTTCCTCCGGATGGTTTTGCTCTTATTTTAGGAGCTCCAGCTCTATGTTTTGGCTCTTGGCACCCCCTGCTGTCAGAACGAGTGAGTGGCTGTTTTCAGGCCCTTTGGGTAGAGAAAAGGAGACCTGCTGTTACATATTTTAAAAACAGAGTGTTGCATTTTACCTGTGCAGTGAGTGTGTTCAGAGCCCACCTGTGCTAAACACACCTCACACTCCACAGCAGATGGTGAAGCTCGACCAACAAGTCTGAAAAATATGTCCTGTAGACTAGAGTTAAACATTCACACTAACAATCTGTGACGCTGTTTTAATTCTCCAGTGAACGGAGGTGTGTGTTTGACAGCAGCATCACAGTAATTCATGTTTGTTGGAGTCGGATCAGATCCTGAACACAGACAGGAGAACAACACATGACCACAAACACACATACCGAACGATGCACAGAGAGTATTCCACCCCAAAACCAAAGGAGAAGAAATAGACGAGCGTATTTTGCACAAAGAAATTAGGATATTGGAAAATGTTTTCATGCACTTCTCCTATTTTTCTATTGTTCAGCTACACAAAAATGAACCAATGTTTTTTTTATTATTATTATTTACAATGTGACATGTTTACAGATTGTGGTATTGTTTAGATATTTTTAAATAAATATATCTCTGTTATATTCCTCTATTACAGTATTTTACTAAAGGCTTCATTATCATAAAATAATAATGCAAAGAAATCTGTACGTTAAAATCGTGACATTCACACTATTGTAATTGATCTAGATCATCTTGAGATGGTGATGACAAAACAAATTATAATAAAAAATCTAAATTGAATTCATTTACATTTTTTCTCAGTCGCTTTGATGCATTTCTCACAACAGTATTTAAATTTGCACGACATTTAATGCATTTCTCAAAACTATTATTGCAAACTGCAAAACCTAGTTGATAACCTGCAAAAGCGTGTCACTTGCTCAAAATGTATAGTTCATTGCTCAAAAGCAAGTATTCATGTCAGTGAAAGTGTTAGTGTCGTCAAAATGAGTCCTGACACCATTGTTTATGAGCAAGATAGTCGAATGGCTTTGTCATGTTTTCATGATGACAGTTTACTCTGTACACTTTTTCAAATGCAAAAAAGTCATATTTTGGTGACACTTTCTGAAAATCCTCAAGACAGCACTATATACTATGTGCACAGCCATTTGAAAACTACAGTAAAGTTAGACATTACTGTATGTTGTGAGGGTTGCCGTGATTTTGCCAAGTAGGACATGATCCTGTATTAACATTACTGTCCAAAAATATAAACTTATCCCAAACCTTACGCTTAAACCTACCCCTACCCAAAAGGATGTTGATCCAGGAACATCTTGTACTTGGTGAAATCACGCTCACCGTGTAGTGAGGTATCTGAGTACAAGACACTGAATATGTATGTTTCACATTTTTACTGCATATGCTCTTTGCTATTCTAATTTACTGTATTCAAAGCATTGTGCAAACGATTCAATTTAAATGACATTTCTGTATGTAATGAGAATTAGTTTTATATGAAATGACTATTCAGCAGTCACAGGTTTAGTTAATTTTGACTGACATGACATAAACAATTGATAATGTTATAAAACAGCAGACAACAGCAGACAGCAACATGTCCGAAAGCATTTGCAATTGTTGGAAAGAATGAGAAACTGCTACTATGATGTGCACACATGACTAATTGTTTTGCAAACAGAAATGCATTAACTGTTGTGCAAATGTAAGTACTGTTGTGAGAAATGCACCAAAGCGACTGAGAAAAACTGTAATCGTTCAGCAGATATTAGGTCCCTAATAATAATTTTAACAAATGTGAGTAAATAATAACATCTAAATGATTAAACGGTGTGTTGATGTTGCTTCAGCAGCCAGTTCGGGCATTTTCTTCATTTTCAAAACTGCACTGAAAAAGCATTGGTGTATGTTTGGTGTTAGTTTTCACATTAAAAGTGACATTGCATAACATTCACAAAGACACTGAATTAAACATGAAATTCTGAAAGACTGGTGTTCTATGCTTTTGTAAATCAGTCAAGTGAAGTCTTATGTACGACTTCAGAAGTTTTTTTTTACCCAGCACTTGGATCTTGATGCAGCTATTTATGTCTAGACGAAGTTCATCAAATTTTCTTCTTTAGTTATTATTTTCCTGTAGATGCATGTTTTCTTTGGCGTGTAAGTGTGTGTGTGTGTGTGTGTGTGTGTTTTGCATGAGCAGCACACAGTTTCATGCTGAGCTCTTTTATTTTCGTGGTCTTCTGAGAGTTAATGACCTTTTCTGTGCTGTTGGATCACCTGTCTTCATCACGGCTCCTGTGGTTGTTTTTCACTGAAATCTCAGGAAACACATTGCTTTGTTTGCGTGTCCCGCTGATGGCCGGCTCTGCTTCCACGGTCACGTCTGTCTGCTTCACTCCTTGTTTTTCTGTCTCTCTCGTGTCTCCTGCCGTCTGTCTCTGGCCGCTCTTCGGCTGAGACAGGACTCTGGCGTGTGTGAAGTTAAAGCGGTCTCCTGAAGGCAGGTTTTGCAGGAGCGTGAGCAGGTGACGAGCGGCGCAGACGGTCTGGGCAATCAAGCGCTTCAATCCGATTTACCTCCATGAAGCCCGTCTGTGAGCGCAATCCTGGCATGTGATGAGAGAGATGGCTGTTGGAAATACTGCGTCACGTGTCATATCGCAATCTTTGTGGTTGTTAAAGAAAGAATGGACACTAAATGATCAAACTAAGACTTCTATATTACAAGAGAACACATTCCTTACAAAAGAAAAAAGTTTTAAACATGAATCAAAAATTTTATATACTTTATATTTAAAATAAAACAAAATATCAGACATTGTTAGAACAATAAACTATATTATTTTAAATAGATTTTTATGTAATTTCGTCTTAAGGATGTTTATATTTTAATCACAAATCACTTTGAATATCTTGATTGTTTCTTCTAAACAGCAATTAGATTTATTTGAGAGCAAATGGAAATGACTGAATTGCTTCTTTTGCTTCTCAGATGTTTCTCTAATTTCATAATGAGATAATGTTATATTATTAAAATAAAACATTAAATGATAATAGTTTAAAAATAGTAACGAGGTATATTTTAATATGCATTTTTAATATATAGCTGTAAACATCTTGATTGTATTTGTTGTACTGAACAATTTATGCTTATTTATTTATTTATATTAATGCAAAATGTATTTTCTTTTTTTTTCTTTTTTGTGATTTTGGAGTAAAATGTGACCCATCTTCGTAAGATTCAACAATAATTAAACATCAGCTGTCATCGATGGGAAATTTTTTACATTGAAATGTGTGTGTGTGTGTGTGTGACAGGTGGTAGGAGGGTTTCTGGGTCAGTAATAAATGCTGAACACATGCTGTTCAGTGGTTCTTTTTTATTTGCTTTATTAGTCATTTAAAATGGGTTTGAGAAACAGGAGCCTGTGTTCCAGCACCATCTGGGTTTGTGTGTGTTTGGGATGTTTTGCACAATACATGGCTGATGGAAAACTGGCAAAGTGCAATGCATATTTTGCTTGTCAAGTAGATTATTGCTTCTGTCATATAAAGAATTGTGCGCAGCTTTCCGTTAATTATGTCTTTCTGTGTGAGAATTTTCATGACTGAAAACATGCCAGTCTGTCACACAAGACAAATAATGTTTGGATGATGAAAACACGGACTCAGTAATCACAAATTCTTCCAAATGAATGCAGATATCTAGTTTTTGTTATGTATCTACATTGAAACAAAGTAAAAGTCTTTCTTACTCTAAGTTTATGTCTAGTTTTCCAGTATAAAATCAAGATACAATTACTTTTTCAAAATTAAGGGAGCTTAAGTTTTAGCTTCTTAAGTTAATGTATCTTGATTTAAGAACGTTTGGTTTAAATATTTGTTCTGGAAACAAGTGCAATTTAATTTCACAATAAGAAATGGCAGATGACACATTCAGTTCCATTAGTTACCTTTGGCTACTGCATTAACTAACATTAACTATGTTATGCAGTGCATTGGTTACAGTACTTATAAATCTTTGTGTATGTTAATTCATTAATTACATTTGTTAATGTTAATTTATTAGTTAGAAATTCAACTGTTAGCTCATGTAAGCTCAGGTCCAATAAGTAAGAGATAATGTACAGCCAGCAGGTTGTTATCGGCTGTTGTATAAGACTGAAGGGCTTTATTCTGCGATAACAACCTGCTAATGAATTTTTAAAAAATGTATTATTTCTAAAGTAAATGCACTAATATGAAGTTTAATAAATGCTTTAGGATTTATATGTATTTTTATTGTTAACGAGTTATAAAACCAAATTTTCTTGTAAACATGCAGTAATAATCTTTCTCTGCGTCTCTCCATTCTGCAGGGTGTCTGTTTGTCCCGGCTGGGCTCTAGGGTGGAGGGGCATCGCCCCGTTCTGCCATGAAAGGCTACACCCCCCAGCGCACCCGTCACCTGTCCGAGTGCGAGCCGCCCCGTTCTCCCAGTCACCGGGAGCCTCTGTACCCCCCCTCCGCCTCCTCCACCCTGTCCCACACCCCGTTCCTCCTCCCAGCAGCGATGGAGCACTACGGAGCCCTGGACCCGCACCACTTCTCCCCAGCGCCCGACTGCTTGATGCCCCTCAACAACCAGCTGTCCTCCAGCAGCACCTTCCCCCGGATCCACTACAACTCACACTTCGACCAGGGAGACTTCGGGGCCGGGGCCGACAGCATCGGGGGGATCAGCACCGGGACACTGGGGACGTCTATGTCCATGGGCATGGGTCTCGGAGTGGGACGGACCGCCATGATCACCAGCGGATCCGCGACTATATCAGGTAAGAAATCAAGAACTAGTGAGCTGTATGTAGATAAATGTCATAAAAGTACATGCAAAATTAATAAAAACAAGATTAATAAAACAAAACTCTTACTTTCTAAATGCTTTTTTTGCTATCTTTTAAACAAATCTAATGAGGTTTATGTTTAAAACACACAAAAAATAACTTTTAAAATGTTTTTTTAGTACTGAGTAATGATTAATTGCAACTAATCTCATCCAAAAGAAGCAAACATAGCAATTAATGCAAGGCCAGTAAACCTCAGAGACGTGTGGAACATATTTTTTAAAGGCTAAATAGCAATTGGTAAAATAAATTACGATTTAAGTGAATAAGATTTAGGATTTCACACTGAATTATTACATTGCTTCATGAATTCTGAATCTTTTCTGTTTGACTCTCTTATCCAGGTGCAGGAAAGATGAACCGGTTGCCTCCAAACCTCCTGGACCAGTTCGAGAAACAGCTTCCGGGTCAACCAGACGGCTTCAGCACGTTACAGTTCCATCGAAGCACCGCGGTGACGACAACCAAACAGCAGCAACAGCAGCGCACCGACAGCCCGGGAAAAATACGCTACCTAGTTCACTCTGTCCAGAAACTGTTCGCTAAATCCCAGTCGCTGGAAAACTCCGCCATCAAGGGAAACATGAACGGCCGAAACAGCCGATCGTCGAGCAGCGATGACAAACACCATCGGAGCAAAAGCAAAGACCGGGCGAAGAGCGAAGGGACGGCCAAACGGAGGCCACGCTCTAATATGTCCGGATACTGGAGCTCTGACGATTTGGACAGTGATATTAGCAACTATAGGAACCCGATGGCCATGATGACTTTGGGTCGGGCAGCGGTGGGATCCGGACCAGGGCCGGACGGACAGGTGGCTTCCAGGTACTTCATGCAGGGTTACAGCACCATGAGCGAGCACACGCTCAAATCCTCAAAGAGTAACAGTGACCTGAAGCACCAGGGGCTCCCTGCACTCCCGGGGCCCGGCGGCGGTGGCGGCAGTGGGGTCGGAGGAGGCAGAGGGCCGATGTTTGACGGGAACTTTAGTAAAGGAGGACCCTGGTCCACGCTCACGTTAGGACCTACCAGACAGGTGTGCCAGAAGGGCTCGGCCACGCTAGACCGCACGCTACTGAAGTCCAAATCTGTCCAGCAGGATCTGGGCTGCCACTTCCTGCAGGTGCGCGGGAGGGTGAGTGCATGAATCAAACACACTTGCTTATCGTGTACTGTATTGCTGTAGTGGAAGGAAACCTCAGTGCACAAGTATGGTCTGTTTGAGGTGTATAGAAAGCTTCATCTTTGTGTCTGTACTAGTTTTTCTTCTAAATGGCTTTGTACTCTTTTAAACCAAGTTGTTGTTGCAGTCTCTGTTGTCTGTGAATAGGGGTTTAATCATTAAATGACATGCGGTTCTCTCTGAAATCGATTCTGAGCTGAGTTTTAACATCTGATGGCACTGCATGCTTTACAAACAGTTTGCTTTCAGTTCCTTACTCACACACCACTTAAACCTAAAATAATCATTCATAAAGTTAAAAAAGGTTGAAGCGAATTGTAAGTGTGTTCACAGTGGGTTGTTTACATTGATCTTGCGCAGAGCAAGCATAAAAGCCGAGTACACTTAACCGCACGCATGCAAGCGGTCTTCATGAGCATTTGAGTCAGTGTTGCCAACTGCTTTCAACTGAAAGTAACTAAAACTGATAGCTAAATATCACTAGATGACATCATAATGGCATATTCACTGGTCTATATAAAGATGAATATAGATCCGTGGGCAGATGTGAACTTAGATAAGGTTGTCCAATAAGTTACTGTATTTGTCCCTAAACTAAAAAAAAAAAAGTTTCAAAAGGGGCGGGGAAGTCACTAATCTAGCTACAAAATAGCTAAATTGGCAACACTGATTTGAGTGTGCAGTTAAAAACTAGCCTAGAGCACCATCTGCTGTTCAAAACAATCGTTTAGAACTTAGAATCGATTGAAACAAGAATGGGATATGCATTAGGAATATCAGAGAATCCGTCCATTAATGGATTTATCTGTGACCCGGGAGCACAAAAGCAGTCATGAGTAGCACCAATATATTTGTAGCCAAAATTCAACAATACATTGTATGGGTTAAAATGAGCAATTTTTTTCTATGTAAAGAAGGATATTTTGTATATTTCTTGCTGTAAATATATCAAACCTCAATTTTGTATTAGTAATATGCACTGCTAATAAATTTATTTGGACTTTAAAGGCAATTTTCTAGGTATATAGATTTTTATTTTTATTTTTTCACCTTCAGATTCCAGACTTTCAAACCACACATCAATGGAAAGCTTATTTATTCAGCTTTCAGATGATGTTTAGATATCAATTTACAAAACTGACACTTTGACACTTTGGTTTTGTGCTCCAGGGTCACATTTTGTTGTTGTTCTGTCTCTTTAGTTTAGTTTTTTTTTTATCAGTCTGAAATGAGGGCACGGGCCAGTATTGCCACCTTTTGGAACAACCAATTAGAGCACAATCAAATCAGTCCACATGTACAAAGCGCTGTCTGTCTGATGTCTGTTCAGATGCCCTCCACCGGCGACTGGACGGGGACTCTGGGCCGGAGCGGGCCCATGGGGGAGATCCCCTGTAGACGGATGCGCAGCGGCAGTTACGTCAAAGCCATGGGTGACCTTGAGGACAGCGATGACTCTGACGGGAGTCCCAAACCCTCGCCGAAGAGCGCCGCGCGGAGACAGAGCTACTTACGCGCAACACAGCAATCATTAAGTGACCAGTTCCCCTCAAGAAAGTAAGTCAACACGTATGATTAATAAATCTACACATACACAAAAACTCTGTTGTTTTAACAACAACAAAAAAATGGCAGATGTGGTTTCCAGATTAATTTTGTCAAAAAAAAAGTGGTTTTTGTCCACATTTATGGGCAAAAACAGTCAATTTTACAGTATAAAAGAAAATTTTGATATAAACCAGTAAATTTAACAATACGCACCTCTATTAAAATAGTTTTGTACCTTTGACATACTGACAGCCACCATAATAGTGCAGCTGGTAAAAGATAAAGCCACATGAAGAAAAAAAATCTGAGGGAGCACAAGCAGAAGTACATACTAATATACAGAGTCTTTCATGCAAACATAAACACCATCATGGTAACACACGACTTCAATAATGCAAGAAATATTCATTAAACAACAGAAGATGAAACATAAAACCCAAATGTACATAATTGGTAACATAAACATATTCAAATGTGTCATGCAGGGAATTATGGGAATATCATTTAACAGTTATTGACTGTAAATTCTACGATGATTTGTTCTAATTACTTCTAAAAATTGTAATTTTACTGTAAAATTACATTTAGATGATTTACCTGTATAGTACGGGAACTTACTGTTGAACTATGAAAATTTTTTTCCATACTGTTTTTTTTTTTTAAATGCGCGTATTATGTTTCCGTTCATTACTAAAACAAAACTCAATATGCAGAAGGCTGGAGATATATTAGGGTACAAACACAGAAACACACTCTGGTGGTCTGTTAGGACGCCAGAGACCCCGTCTGAGGTGTGAGCTCTTCTGGATCAGGATGAGTTTATCGGTGTTGATTCTCTCTCATACATGCATCAGAATCCAGCTGTGCTCATTCATCTGCTAGATTAAGCACAGCTGGGCTCTCTCTCCTGCGTATGCTGAGCCTCGCACAACCTCACATGTAAAGAAAACACATCTTTTACTTTTGAACAGTGGCAATTTTGCAAGATTGTGGCATAAAATCTCTTTCCATAAACTGTTTTTTTCCACAGATATCTGGTACAGATGTATATGAAATAATTGCAAAACAACACACTCACGCACACACATGTTCGTCTTTGTGAAAAGTGGGGACTCTCTATAATGGTTGTTATATTATACAGTATGTGTTATTGCCCTACACCACACCTATCCCTACCCCTTACAGGAAACACTTCATTCTGTGTGATTTATAAGCATTTTGAAAAATGGGGACAAAGGGTAACTTACTGAAAAGTCACCTTCTCCTTGTAATACCTGTATTATACCCGTGTCATTATACAAATGTACATCCTCATTTGTCACAAAAACATCATGCACACACACACACACACACACACATACAAAAAGCATCCAATTTGTTATACCTTTAAACGTGCTTCTAAATGAGATTGGCGTCTCATTCAAACAGTAATAGTGTTTTGTATAAATTGCAGTATTTTAGTATTTGCTACATTTGCTGAGCTGCTGATTTAAGTAAAAATGATTGTGTCTGGTCAGAATGAATCTGTATTACAGTGCAGTATTATTTTAGTTTTACTGCTGCAGTGTTTATTTATGTATGCATTTTCAGTTGTTGTTTTTTTTTTCCATTTTAATAATAATGTAGGTTTTAATTTTTATGTGCTTTGTTTAATTTTTCATCATTTTATTTTATTTAAATTATCAAAAACAAATGATAGTTTTTAGTTGAATTCGTAGTTAACAAATACACTTTTAGTGCAGTTCTTATATTATTCTTGTAAAGAACTATGGCATGGACGTGTTTTCTTCACACTGACCCTAACACCTTCCTCTCCTAACCCTGATTATTAAGACTATGTTCACAATGGTATACTAGATTATTGCGTACTGAATACAGTATACTTCTGATTAATAGTAAGTGACCCTAGCGAAAAATAAATATGCTCAAATGTATTTGAAATTCACTTATTTCATGCTAAGTACACTACAAATACATTTTTATATTTTTATATAATTGTACCTTTAGTATACTAAACTGGCATGCTGAATTGGAACAGCTAATTTTGTACTTAATGCTCTTTAATTATGAGGAAGATGTGGAACTATTGCAAGTATACTTTAAGTACACTTTAAATATATTGCATGTAAAGACTAATATTATTCAAAGATTAAACAGTCCTCATCAATAGTGACATTAAAACACATTTTATGCTTAATATTAAGAAATGTTCTCCAGTACAAGTAGTCCTCCAAATAAAGTTGAATAATAAATTAATAAGTCTCAAGGGAGTGTGTAAATTGATTTGAACTAAACTTACTATGAAAAAAAGTAAATTACTTTTTTACTAGGTGAAAATTATTTTTCATTAAACTTAAAAAAAAATAAAATAAGCATAATAAGATGTTAAGAATGTTGTTGTCACATGTGAGTAGCAAACAATTCAATTTTGCGTGATTCAAAAAGAGCATTGCATTGTGAGCAAATATAGTTTGTTATAGAACATTTGCATGTTGTGTACAGTATACTTACTATGTTAAAGCAGTGTGTTAGTATGCTGTTCTGAACATAGCATTTGCCCCTCTGTGTGTTTTTCAACCTCTATAAGTTTCCCTTCTTTAATGACTCAAACGTCTTGGTTTGAAGCCCTGCCTCTTGAGTTTTAAGCACCTCCCACTTTCTGCTCGTCTCACCTGTAACCCTGCCTCTCTCCAGCCGTCTGCTGGACTACTCGATGCTGCAGGGGGACCTGGAGGCTCTCTGGTCCCCCCTCCACAGCATCAGCACCCTGCAGCAGATCGGACGCTCTGTCAGGTCAGTGCAGTGAGGAGAGCGGCCGTCGGGCAGCTCCTCACTGACCTCGCGAAGGAGTCGCCGCACCTCAGCTCCTCTCAGATTAGGAGTGCTGATTATTATTGGCCGTGCAACAGTTCTCCTACTCTGAGATGTTTAGTCTGAGGTGGTTTTCTCCACACAGTGCAGATCTGATGTTTGCACCATTGCAGACAAGTGGATTGTGATTGGAGAGAGAGAGAAAGCCTCCTCAGCGCTTGTAACGCTCATCCTAACTGCTGTAAGAGCTCTGATTGGACGCTGAATGGACGCTCTAATAGTCAAACTATTAGAAGAGATTGTGTTTCTTTATTTTAGAGCAGAAATTTTCAGATCTCCTGTGATCACCAGACTAATGACACGGATGATGAAAAGATATTTCATAAATGTTTCTTCAGTAGTTTTGTTGCAGCTTTACCATTTCCATTTGCTTTTTGTGTACAGTAGACCAGGGGTTTTCAATCTTATAGATGCCATGGACCCCAAAACATGACTGATATAAACAAGACATAGAGATTTTCATATAAAGACCCAATTCATACTGTGAAAAATGTATATCATTATATTTTTTTTTCATTATAGTGTTGTGTGTTATTTATTTATTTGAGTATAATTTCTGTTTATGTAATTATTTCATCATCTTTATTATCTTATTTATCATATTTGAATAAATCTATTTACCGTATTTTTATTAAAATCTGATTTCATTTATGTGTTTATTTGCATCTTATTTTTTATTTATTTTAATCTTTTATGTATTTAATTATTTATTTATTATTACTCTTAATATATTATTTATCTTTTATTCCATTTACTTTACCATAAACATTTTCACCAACCCCCCAGCACTCTCTTGTGGTCCTTGGAGGTCCCCGGGCCCCGGTTTGAAAACCCCTGCAGTAGCCTATAGAGCTTGTGGCCCTTCTCTCATCTCTTCTGCCTCTTCTCTTCTCTCTGTGACCCTGTCCCCTTCCTGTCCTCAGCTGTCTTCCTTCTCTCCGAGAGTTCTCTGGGAATTGCAGCTTGGATAACCTGGACTGCATCGGAGGCAGTTCTCCATTCCCAAACTGGGACGATGATGACTTCAGTCAGGGCTGCAGCACACTGGGACGAGGCAGCTGCATCAGTCAGGTCAGACCCCTCATGACCTCTGTCTTCATTCTAGGACATGGCCGGCAGATGACGATGCATAATATGCATTAAATATAACTTTCATCAGTGTGTCACTCATGACCTTTGAGATTATACACATGATACATTATAGCTCACAGAGCCTGGAGAAATGCATCCGCTCGAAGACTAATTAGTGATTAACTAACACAAATGCATACACACATAACCAAATACAAAAGTTTAATAGTAATAAGCATGCATGCTTTGCTCAGTTTGCACATTTTAAGTATGAATTGCACATTTTCAGTATGCATTAATGTTTCTTTTTAATCATAATTACATATTTATCTGTGTTTTGATATATGAATGTAATATTTGAATGCCCGATCACATTTTACATACTGTGCTGTAAAAACTGTATACCAAAAAGCAATGCACAAGACTTTCGTTTCGATTTCCAGCTTTATTCTCTTTTTTGACTATTTTACATTTTAACATTCTATCCTCCATTTATTTGAACAATTTAATACATGTACATTTTGTTAAAATAAATGCAGCTTTGGTGAGCAGAAGAGACTTTTAAAAACTTTTGTTATTATTCCGAATGTTTGGCGGCAAGTGTATATAATGCACAGTGCTCATTGTGAACGCAGCCATGCACCCGTCTCAAACCCACATCAGCCGTCTCTGTGTCAGCAGGTGCGAGACATGGAGTTGAGCCGGCATTATGGAGACGAGCTGGACGACATGCATCCTCACTCGCGCTGCAGCGAGCCTCCAGACATGCCCATGCCCACATGCTTCCGCTCACGCAGCCATAGTTACCTTCGTGCCATTCAGGCCGGATGTTCTCAAGACGACGACACGGCCTCCATGGATTCTGATTCACCACCGCCCACGACCACCACCACCGTACGCACCTACAGCAACAACACCGGTGAGTACAGAGCAGAGTCTGACCATCTCCGGTGTGCTTCTGATACAGCAACACTCAAAAAACTAATGCATTTCAAGGTTTGATGGTGCTGCTAATTGTCCTGCTCAAAAAGAGTTTATTTTCCCTGTTTAAGATTAAAATAAAGGAGTTTTTTTTTATTATTTTTTGTATTTTCATGCACAGTATTTTTAGATTCCCTTTCACTCAAATTTATATTTATAATATATTTCTGAATTCTACAATTTCATTGTAGTATAAGCTGAAACCTCATGATGGAACCGCAGTTATTATAGGTATTTTTAGGCAAATGAATCATTGATAAACAAACATTTGAAAATAAAACAGCGTGACAACTAGCCCCGGTCTCTGCATGTCATGGACCTCTGCAGTGTGTTAAGACAATGTCTCTCTTAGTTTGCTAATGTAAAGGATTGTTAATATAAAAAAGCTTTATACAAAATTGTTAATATTTTTTGAATGTTTATTTACTTTCTTGTTTTTATTATTATTAATATTATTATAATTTTATTTTAAACTATGGCTCAATTCTACTCTTTTGTTGATTTTGATTGCTTCCATTGTCCTCATGTGTAGGTCACTTTGGATGAAAGCATCTGTTAAATGGCTAAATATAAATGTTTATTTAATGTATTTATTTATTTATTATTATTTTGTTACATGACCCCTTGGACGTATAATTTAATTAATTTACTTATGCACAATTATATGTAAAAAAAAATTTGTATCTGTTTTTTTTATATTTCTGCAAATAATTTGACAAAACGTGGTATTTTTCTTTGCATACTTGAGATCAGAGAGAGAGACCCGCCTCCTCTTCATTTCATTCACTATCCTCAAAAGGGGGCGGGCCTTAGTATTTGCGTCACAGACTTGAGTGGGGCGGATCTAACAGTAGGTTGTCCAATCGTTTGCACGCAAGACAGTGACTGACAGCTCGCGTGTCCAGTAACGTTTTCCGACGCGTTGTTTCCTTCAACAATACTCCGCTGCATGTCACGAAGGCGTTTCCACACGGTTCTTTCTTTCCGCGACGTGGACGCTCTTATGATGATGGTGATGATGTTATGTTAATATAAATCTCAGTATATAAGCGAAACAGCGACGAGTTGAGCATCATTTCCAGCGCGAGAGCAGGTGAGAATCAGATACTTCTCTTCACGTGATGCAGACCGACATTAACGCACGTTTATCATTTATACACTCACAAACATATGGATCTTGCTTTAGAATTGTGTTCTTTAAAACGACAAACGTGTTTTTAGAAGATATTCCATGTCTAGTGATTGTATTGATTGGTTATAATAATAATAATAATGTGTTATCATGAAATTAATCATAATAATTTATTGTGGTGTTGTATAATGACTTATTTCAGAGTTATTATACAGGCTGAATTTTATATTTTATTTTATTGCATTTATATATTTATTTTTTAAACATAATTACTGTATGACACACACATTTTTACACCCTCATCCTCACGCACACCCTATAAATGCAGTGTAAAGATCCCAGAACAGTTTTCAAGGGGAAGTATCATCTTTAATGGGACTGAAGACTTCTGTAGAGCAGTTGAACTTGACCGCCCTGTCAGACAGGAGCATTTACAGTGTTTATGATCACAGCATAGAGAGGTTTTACATTACACACATGGCTCTTGTTAAAGGTGTCACTTTGCATTTAATTGCTGTGGTTTGTTCTGAAACGGGATCAGTCGTTCATCTGATAACAGGCCTCGGAGAAAATTATAGTTTGTGTGTCTGATGGAGAAGCTTCTGTTATTTTATGCACCCTTTATGCGGTCTCTTGATGTCTGGCTCTTGTTAAATGTTTTGTATTGTGCTTCCGGAAGCGCTGTATTAAGCCACAAAAGACATTCAGGGTGAGTTTTGTCAGTGCGGTGGGTTGGATAAATAGTTGGCCAACTCCCAGGATGTTTGCAATGAAACAATGAAACAATGCATCTAGTTTTTTCACAATGACCGACTTGCATGAAGCATATTTCACCCGAATCATGGCATGAAGCTTACCGTGTTAGTCCACTGTGTCGGGTCTGTGTTTTGCAATACAAGCTGTTCCATTCGTGGAAGTCAATAGATAGGGATGAGATTCCCATGAGACTTTTTACATTCATCTCCTAAGACTTTTTCCTGCACTTACGGGGAAGTTTTTCATGGAACTGCTCAATTATTTATTAGCTTCTCCGTCTCCGCTCAAAGCTCTTGTGCTGGAGAGCCTCATGCAGCATTAATGTCTTATATTTCTCAATGAATGTTTCTGTAGATATGATTTCTGTAGCTGCAATTCCAGGTGGTAATCTTCGTGTTAAAGTCAACGTGAATCCTTAGCACACAAAAGCTGCTTGATCTGATTGGATGTAGAATGATCTGCTCTCATGGCTTTGTTTGCATGGCTGCTGTTGCTATAGTTCTTCTCTTTGGGGTTTAACAGCGTTTAAACATCAGCAGTGTTTAGAAGTAGCTGACGCAGCGACTGATGTTGCTTTTTTGGAAAGAGTCTCAAGAATCGCTGGAAGGAAAATAAGCTCATTTTAAGGAGTAGTTCACCGCAAATTGAAAATTCTGTCAGTATTTGCTCATCCTTCGGACATATACTGCGAAATAATCTTCACATCTGCTTTGTGAAATAAACAAAAACACCAGAAAAGAGCCTTAAAACTTAGTTTAAAGGGATAGTTCACCCTGTCATCATGCACTCTTTCCAAACCTGTGTGAGTTTTATTTTTCTGCTACACATATAAGAAGATGTTTTGTAGATATTCTGCTGGCAGCTGTTAACTTCAATGGTAAAGAAAGACTATGGAAGTCAAGGAGAAATTCATACTGGTTCGAATAATCTTGTAGTCATAGTATTCTTCTAATATTTTATAGGTCTTCTGAGATGAGGAACACACACATAGATGAACCGTCAGCAGCCTGTAATTAGGGCTTTTATTAGTTCTACAACCTTCATCACACCCAGAATTAGGGAACTAACTAACACACCCATGTCCTAGAACGTCAAATGGCAAACTAAATCTGAGATTTCTCAGACTGCTCGTTTTTACTTCAGCTATTAGTATCCTGAAGGAGGTTGTGAAAGAGGTCTAGACCACAGAAAGCTGGATGAAGGAATCCTACTTGATTAATTAGTTTAAATTCTTGTCTGGATTATGGGAATTATTGCATTTAATGTGTTTATAAAGCATTGCATCTCAACATATTTAATGAAATCTAATCAAAAAATACTAAATGATGATTCTTATATGATCGTAGTACAGACAAACATTCCTCATTCATGTTGCACATGTTATTATTAGATATAATTTGTCAGGACGCTGCCGACTCTTTTAGTCTGATCTTCTGACACTTAAGGTGTGTATGTTTGTGTAGTAGAGCCAAAAAAGTCTCTAAAACAGGTTCAACAAAGCAAGAGTGAATAGTAAATTGGATGAAACACATGATTGTGAATCAGTTCAGCTGTAAGATGCATTAAATCTCCTTGGTGCTTGCCTGTTATTGCATGATTTTCTCATTCATTGTCAAATATGTCGCATCTGTTTTATCGCGTTATGCCAAATAACATCTTAACCGTGCAGTGCTCTAATGGTTTTGTTCGTCATGCATGGGAAAGTTTCCATATTTTGTATGTTTCCCACACTGAAGGCCAAATCCACATAATGACCCAATCCTTACAGATTCCAGTGGCGTTGGTCACCGCTTCGCTCCCGTTTAGAGCTCATTTTCCACCGAAAGTCCGTTCCACTTGAGTAAGCAACTAAAACAATGACCCTGATTGTCATTTGTGCGTTTTTACATCAGTTGCATTTATTTTGCATTAAGCTTCTTATTTCTGTCTTACAGGATTTCTTGTTCGCTGTATTATTAGTCAGGATTTTCCCTAATTATTTCCAAAGCATCTAGAATATTATACAGAAAAAAACATAACAAGCTTGTATGGAGAAACAGATGCCACTTAAATGCATTATGGAATGCTTTCCCCCTAATAAAAACAATGTTTGATGTAGTTTCATTGTAAGGTATATTTGAAAGAAAATAATGGAAGTGAACTGAGCTACATCAACGTTGGAAGTCTTTCTGATGTGGTGTTCAGCTTGCATTGAACAGACCTCGGCTGTACAGGTCATTAATGCCAAGATGCTGCATTAGCAGTGGATGCTTGTTACCGCAACACACCTGCCATATTGGAAAGGTCAAGATCCTTGAACATGAATGAATAGCTACAGGCCCGTTATTAAGATTTTCATATTGTCACATAGCTCTGCCTATTAAAAATCCATGCAAACGAGAGCTGGTGAAACGCTGATGAGCATGCTGATGAGGTCACATGACTGTCCCAAACATGACCTCTCCAACAATAGAGCTGGAATGTGACACAGAGGAATTCTGCAGCATGTGTGTCACGGACATGAGCGGAATGTTGGAGTGATGATGTCACCAAGGTGTTTTGTCTCCTGGCGCTATGCAACAGTGAGAATCTTCCTGATACTGGCCTTTTCTGAGTCACTTCCTTCACTTTGACAGGATTTATGTAATTACAAGATGACTAACACGAGCTGTTCACATCCTTACAATCGTTTCTATGGCAATGTTCATCATAACACTATAATAAGTCATGCATGGCTTTATTGATGACAGCCGAACACTTAATCACGCATTAATAATTCTATCTTTAAATTTTGTGTATTAATTGTGATTTTTAATGACTTGAGCTGCGTTTTTCTAAAATCATTGCAAGCCTACAAAGATCTTGGAGACATTTGGTGCCAAATGCAGGGAAATTCTGTTTTCACCTGCTAATGGGTGAGAGAGAGAGAGAGGGGTCACTTTTAATTTTAATTGTCTGATTTACATTTTAAATTAATATTTTCATTCTTACATTTACATCGTTAACATTTATTTATTTAAAATAATTTTATTTCATTTTCTTTTTTTAAGTTATAAAGCTTTACACAGCATAAGAGGAATTAGTATAATGGCTGATGGGATCGATCTGCACGTCCTAATGGAAAACTAGCTTTCCATCCAAAGTTTAAAGTGATTTCTACTTAATGTGCTTAAGCAAAGTAGTGTTTCGCTTCTAGAATAAGATTTTGAGTTGGGTTTCGCACAAAGAACCGGGCATAAACAAGACCCCCTCCACTTCAGAGTTGTTCAGCGAGTTATTAACATTTCCTCATGGCTCTCGTTTCATTCACAATGCATTTTATTCGTAATAAGCAAGCCTCTGCTCTTCAGAAACCTAGCCTAGTGAATGATTTATGCGGAAGCATAGAGTCTTCCCACAGGCGTTCTGGGATGCTGACACAGACATTTACAGCAGCTGCTCTAAACAGAGCCGTAAAAACCAACCAGCTGCGTCTAATGCAGATTTCATAATGGCCTTCTTACTTTCTGAAACCTTTCTGAGCTGCTCTTTCAGACAGTCTGTGAAGGCTGAAGAGAAGGAAGGATTACTGCGATCATGGCCACACCTGCATGATAAAGTCATCATTAGTCAGACTCACACACACCACGCCAGTGTTGACTCAGCTAATGGCACAGTCGCTTCACTACTTCTGAATTGAAGTTTTGTTCATCTCTAGAGGCTGAAAAGCACATTTAAAATTGCTCTATTATAGATTTTTGAAAGTGATCTTTCATGCGGTGTGTAACTCCGCTGTGAATGACAACATTCTGCAAAGATTTAAATCTGAAAGTGCTCCATGTAAAAAAGTTACTGTCTCTCAGAAGAAAGAGTCGACTCTGAATCATTTAAACGAGTCGTTTTTAAAATGAATCCCAAGCCGTTTCATGTTGTAGTCAAAATAAAATATTAGCATATTGCCGCCCACTTGTTGATCGTTTGGGTTTGTCTGAATGAAAATGCTAATTCGTTCTTCACCAATAGCTGCCGCTTTTGGAGTGTAAAAAGCTCATAAACACTCGAGGGGTTTGTAAAAATGAATCCTTGAGGGATTTGTTCGGGGGTTATTGAGCAAATAAGGTAAAAATAAATGAATATTAAAAGAAAATGAGAAGGTTTTTTAACCTGTTGATAGGGACTCCCAAAATATTTTATAACCCATAATGGTGCACTTTATAGGAGTCATACAAAGCCAATTTTCCACAAGCTGATATGATTCTTTAGGGTCTTAATGAAAAGTTTGTAATATAGTTTGTTTTAAAATTTCTCAAAGTGTAAAAAACGCTCATTTTCCCCTGTCAAAAACAGCTCTTTAGAAATCACTCTGTTCTGTGTA
>JAUMHP010000048.1:990260-1012725 GCA_032361065.1 Enteromius trimaculatus | reverse complement strand
TTTACCTCTTATCTTGTGGCATTTATAAATATAATGTGCTACTAAAGAGGAAGTAGGTCCTTCACCCAGTAATATTTATTCTCTCTCACACACACACACACACACACACACATAAGGCACACTTGGATCCTAATGTTTCTGCCAATTTTGTTCAGAAACTGGAAATATTTTTCATTTATTTTTGGAGTGGACTAGAGCCACTATTAAAAGAATGGTGTGATAAGATTGGTCTTGTTTTTAGTGAAGAGAGTTTTATTTATGCTCCTAAGTATCGTGTAAAACAAGCAGTGTTGAGGTGTTTTTGAATTATTTGTGTGGACAAGCTAAATTAAGTATACGGTTGATAAGGAAAGCTAAGATAATGAGAAGGTTTGATTTCTGCTGGTTGAGTTTGCTTATTAAACGTTTTAAAACGTCTGGTGTTTAAATGAATTGTGTGCAAGATAAGTGATGGTTGTTTAGAAATGAACTTGTAATTTTGTTGTCATATTTGCATAATTGTGTACATTTGGTTGAAATGTAATTAAAAGTCTCTCTGCCTGTAGTTTTGGGGAAGGTCCGGAGCGCGGTGGGCTGCGCTCAGCTCCTCATGTCTCAGAAGTTCCAGCAGTTCAGAGGCCTGTGTGAACAAAACCTGGTAGGTCTATCACAGCGGGATGTTTTTCAGTTGTTCAGTGGACAAAACGAGTTATGCTCAGCATTTAATTTGCTATTATTTGCAAAACTGCTGTTATCTTCAATTTTGTGCAACAGTCAGTTTATATGAGAATGAGTTCACCCACAGCATACACGCATTCACCTCCGCTTGTGTTCATTAAAATATCTTCTGTCCTCGTTTATAGCTGTTTCTTTCTTCTGTTGAACATTTTGAAGAATGTCTAAAGTTCAGCTTCTCAGAATGAGAGCCACACATTTATCAACTACTTTTTGAGATGTGTCGCCCCCTCGTGGACAATTGAAGATGCGCTTGATTGAAATGCTGTTCCATGTCCGTCTGTCTATTCAGAATGTGAACGCAAACCCGAGACCCACGGCTCAAGATCTGGCTGGGTTTTGGGATCTTCTTCAGCTCTCGATAGAAGACATCAGCCTCAAGTTTGACGAACTTTATCATCTCAAATCAAACGACTGGAAGCTGGACGGAGACTCCTCGGAGAAGCAGGTACAAACACAGCTAATCAAATCTAGACATTCACACTCAGAGCAGTGTTGGTGTAGTATTGTTTGCAGTATTTGGAATTTGTTATATATTTTATATTTTCAGTTTGAATATTTTTGTTTTTAGTAAACCGTAACAACACTGACTTAAATGCATTGAGAGCCAGTTTCTTATGGTTTGTGTCTCTCCGTCTCTGATCTTTCCGGTCCCGTGATGTTCAGGAGAACCAGAAACAGGCTCCTCCGGTGCCCAAGAAGCCTGGGAAGAGTAAAGCGCCGCTGGGCAGAGAGAAGAGCAACGACACGGTGGACAGACAGAGACAGGAAGCTCGCAAGCGGCTCATGGCGGCCAAGAGAGCTCAGTCCGTCAAGCAGAACTCTGCCACCGAGAGCGCCGACAGCATCGAGATCTACGTCCCCGAGGCTCAGACGCGGCTCTGAGGAGACGCACAGCAAACCAGCTCAAGGGCTCTGGCGTCACACAACACCAAAAGCTGCTTTTGTGTTTAAACGGCGAGAGGTGAGAGACGGGGACGGAAAACAAACCGTGAGAACAGACTGCCAAGGAAAACCTCACAACCAATCTTATTAGTTGCAATTAATAATGTTATTGATATGATAATTAATATCAGACTGCTATCGATTACGATTATTGTCCTAAATTCTATCAGATTGTTTTAAATGTTTTGGATAAGAACTCCTGTACCGTAGAAACAGGCCCGCCGCTCGCGTCGTTCCCCGCTGGAATCCACGTCTTCCTGTTACACGCTTTCTGTTCTCCTTCCTTCACCAGAGATGCTCGTCTCGTCTCGTCTTTCGCTAACGCTGCGGAGGGATGCGAGCGATGTCTGTGTGTTTCAGGGCAGGCAGGGGGCGCTCTTCCGTGTTTCGATGTTTACAAGTCAAGCGTTTGTTGTGTTTCAGATGAAAGCTGTCCGCGTCTCAGGTCCTGAAGTCTCACGGTTGTCCAGTTTAAACTAGGGCTGCATCGAATTAATCACATCCAAAATAAAAGTGTTTACATCATATACATGTGCATACTGACTATTTTTATTATGCGTGTATAAATACGCACACGAGCATGTATATATTTTGAAAGTATTTATACAAATATATGTATAATATTTAGAAATATATATATTTAAATATATACATATGCAAGTGTGTGTATTTCTATATACATAATCAATATACACAGTACACACACAATATTATGTGAATAAAATCCTTTTGAATGGTTTGACGGCGCTAGTTTAAGCCCATCGTAATAGTACTTGTTAATTCTGCTTCGCTTCAAGGAAAGCAACCTAACCTGATGTTTTATTGAATGAAGTGCCTGTGAATTATTATTGTGGGTAACTTTATGACCCTTGTAGCAATATCAAAGATTATAACATCACCAATTAATCAGCGCTCCCTAAAACACATAGTGTAGACGG
Organism: Enteromius trimaculatus; assembly: GCA_032361065.1. Lineage (NCBI taxonomy): Eukaryota > Metazoa > Chordata > Actinopteri > Cypriniformes > Cyprinidae > Enteromius > Enteromius trimaculatus. The sequence goes on along the minus strand of JAUMHP010000048.1, from coordinate 1,010,128 downwards.
TGTGATAAAACTTAAGAGCTAAATATGGTTCTTTGTTTCTTTTCATCTTCCGGTTTCTCTCTCACGCTGCACAGATCTGTATTTGTCGCTCCTCGTCATTTCTCCCGTTTTTGTCCTGTTAGTTTCAATATAGGATCTTCTGTAACTGTTGTTCAGGGATGTTGTAAACTCTTGAGAAGGTCTCAAAGGATTATGTGATATGAGAATACACGTTTGATGCAGATCATTTTGGACTGAGGCTGAAAACATCTTTATGCAGTGTGTTTTTTTTAACCTAAGGTGGTTAGATTTGTTATTGAGTATTTGATAATACTGCAAATTTAAGAAATCTTACCTTTTATGTTTAAATATTAATGCACTTTTATGAATTCCATCTTATTGGATCTTTAATGTGACTTCATCTGATTTGTTCGATACAAACATACTGCGTGTTTCTGACTGCTCTTCCCATGCACTGGGAAGGTTTTTTTATATTTTAAAAGTCTCTTGTCCTCACCAAGGCTGCATGCCTTGATCAAAAAATAAATAAAAATACAGTCAAATTTTTAAATATTATTACTCTTTAAAATAGCTGTTTTCTATGTGAATATCTATTCACATGTAATTTATTTCTGAGATCAAAGCTGGATTTTCATCATCATTACTCCAGTCTTCAGTGTCACATGATCTTTCAGAAATCATTCTAATATACTAACCTTATGATTGTTATTTTTGCGGAAACCATGCCACATTTTATGTGACTGGATTCTTTGTTGAAATGTTCAAAAGAACAGCATTTACTTAAAATAGAAATCTTTTATAACATTATCAATGTGTTCAGCATTTCTTTTGATCAACTGAATGCATCCTTGATGAATATCATTTTTGTAACTTTGTAACATTATTTTTCATCACGCACATGGAGCTCATGAACTCTTACAGCTCTGCATTCAGCGACAAATGATTGGCCGTTATCATGAGTCTTTGGGCTAATGATGGTGTGAATTGCAGGTCTTTAGTTTTCAGTCTCTCCCGGTCGTTCCCTCCATTCGGTGTCGCTCGAGTCGTTGACGCCTGCTGAATGTCTGAGAGTCTTCTCGTATTCATCCCAGCAAACATCTTACAGCTACAGATAACCCAGAACAATGGTGCAGGAGAAGTTTAGTGTACCTGATTTATTAACGCTAGCCCAGCCTGTGGTACTATTTCCCCTCTGAAATCTGCAGAGATAAGCACAAAAACAGAATTTGAATAAAAATGATTTATATATATTCTATATTTGTTATACATCACGATAGTTGTTTCATAATACATTTAAAATAATCTTATTTATTTACTTTTCTTTTTTCTTTTTTTTTTCTTTTTTTAAGTCATTTTGTAGGAAGAAAAAAATGTAAAACTATGTTAAAGTAATGAATGAATATGAAAATAATGTGACTTACAAAAGGAAATCTCCAGATGAATTAATTAAAGTGATGGATCTAAAAAAACAATATTAAATGAGCATGTTCAAAATAAAATAGTAACGGTGGGTACATCCAATATTTAATTTTATTTTTACATTTTGTTTAATTTAATTTATTCTTATGTTTATTTTTTATTTATTTATTTATTTTTTTGAGCAGCACTTCACCAAATGCATAATTCTGAGTCTTCAATCGTCACGTTTCTGCTTCTTTTTCCACATGGCTTTTATGGTTGTAGTTTGAGCGTATAGAAACAGACACAAATGTTTTAAGCACACTGAGAAATACAAACAAAATCGCTCTACAGATACCATGTCACGCTGGTTTATTTGCATTGCCTCAGTCTTTTTCTACGAAGCATCATTGTATCAGTTGAATGTGTTGAAATTGGCCACCTGTGTTTTCCACTGTTGTGATTTTTCCCATCATTCATTTGCCGGTTCACATGTGATCAGGATCATGTTTGTGGGCTTCCCTGAGGACGTGGATCTCCTCAGCACTGGATCTGGAGCAGCAGATGCGTCTCGTTTGTAACACAGGGATATGAGTCCTGCGCCTCTCTGTTCATGCTGCTGGATACTAGATAAACTCTTTTCTACACCTGTTCAGTGACTGAGCAGCGGGACCCTCTCTGATCTCCACCTGACGTGACGCTCGCTCTCTTCAGCTGTGTTTTACTAGTTTTTGAGGGTCGTCAAACAATAAATCATCTAAATGCAAGAGTTTGTAGCAACAAGAATTAAGATTAATATTATTATTATAAAGATTGATAATCAATATTTTATGAAACAAGCACATATTTTACTGACTAGGATTTGTTCAATATGTCTAATGCTATATGAAGTTTAGGCTGTGTATGTCAGGGTCTTTTGTTTAGTAAGAAATACAGTAAATCTGAGTTAAGCTTAAATCTATTTGTGACTCTTCTTTCAGCACCCTACATATTCATATATATATATATATATATATATATATACTTACATAATATACATGTCTGTGTACTGTTCATATTTATTATGTATATATCAATACACACACATACAGTATATATCTGGAACATATTTACATGTATATGCATTTAAATATTTATATTTTTATTATACATAAACAAATATATTTAATATTCTCTTAAATGTATACATGCAAATAAATATACACAGTACACACACACTTATTATTTTATTATATAAAGAACTTTTATTTTGGATGCGTTTGATAACAAGTCCAAAGGAAATTCACAAAAGTGATTCCATGTCCATAGAAAACACATTAAATGTAAGTAAAGCGTCTACTTTTAAGGTTTCAGATAAGTTTTTGGAGGATAAAATGTTCAAATTTGATTGACATAATGTTTCATTGTCATTCAGTGTAACACAGTATATAACATGCTAATTCATCAGACCTGTACATATTAAAATAGATTTTAAAAATATGGAAGAATATTCAATTTTATTGTTTTTTTGTTTTTTTCATTTTGTTAAAATTTCTTCTTGGAGGTAGGATAGTGGCAATTTTTTTAAAAAAAATCAGGGGAAAATGTGTGATATTTATTTTTGGCTCAGAAAAAAAAATTAATGTAAACTGAAAATGTTTACATTTTGGGGAGAAAACAACCATTTAAAGCAGTATTACACTTACTGTTTTTATTTTTAAACCCTTTTTCATCTTTGCAGATAGAAAAATAATGGGATTCAAAAGACTGAGAGCCCATTATTTATTTTTCCATCTGCAAGACACACTTCAGGTCAGATTGTGACACACACTCGGTGGTTAGGAAGCTGTAGCTGCAGAAGTGAAATATGAGCAGTTCTTTAGAGGAATTGTTGTTGTCTGTGACTGTGAACTGCACATTCCTGCATATGAAAGAGTGAGATTTGCCACAGGCGTTGAGAAAATCCATCACTAATCTGATCTGTGCAAACAAACACTCAACCATTTCCTACAAATAGTGCACTTATGTAAAGAGCTTTTTCTTCCAACGGCCGTAATGTTCAGACAGTGTTGGCAAAGTTAAACATTTTGTTCAGAAACGTAATGTTGCATGTCCGGTCATGGTCCAGATATGACATGATATATTTGAACTTTAGATCTTGGCTCAACAGGTGTGAGATACACAGGTCATTTCTGTTCAGACTCACACACCAACAGACATTCATTGATATGAACGTTTATCGTGTAAGTAGGATACACAGCTTACTGATATTAGAAAGATTATTATTATATTATAAATAATAAATAATAATATACTTCCTTCACAAAATGCTAAATTAATTACAATTACATTTGCTCTTGAAGCTAACATAATGCAACCAAAAATGGGGGGAAGAAAAAATATAAACAGACAAAAATTTTTAAAATGATATTTAAATTATATAAACATTTTATAAAATATATATTTTTTTTCTATAATAAAGTTTTATCCAGTCAGATTATAATTTGTATGAGAAATGCATTTTTTAAGAAACAATTTATTTGCAAAAATTAAACGAAAATAATAAATAAGAAAATAATGAAATCCAAAACATGATTTAAAAAGAAGAGCAGGTTCTAAAAAATATTTGTTTAATAGCACATGCATAACACACAACATTAAAAGAGAAATCCATACAAATATAAAAACATAATAATAATAAATGTTTAAATGTGACTTGAGTTTTGAAAACGTCACTCTAATACTGTCTGAAAGATTGAAAGGGGTTTCCAAACATGAAAAATCTGTAACGCAAATCTAAAATGTAGCTCTTAAAATAAACTCTCACAAGTGTTTGAATTGTGAGTTTTGAATGAGAGTGATGACACACAGATGTGGGGCCCTTATTGGCCCCTGGAGTGTGGAGGAGGGACCTCGAGCCTGTCATTGAGGGACGGACGGAGGGAGAGAGAGAAAGAGAGTTTGCTGGAGCAGCAGAGCTGCAGGTAAACGGATGTTTGTCAACATTTCTCTCATCAAACACTAATGACTAATGAGCAGGATCTCTTATTACTGGAGCTTCTCCCCTGACTGGACTCGGCGCAGCTGCGAGTGTGTGTGTGTGTGTGTGTGTGAGGAACGCAATCTCCGTTTGACGAGGACCCGCGTCTCCACGCCAGCAACTTCCAACATTCTGAGTGTTTTTTTCTCCAGCATTCAGGATGAAGCCTAACAAAAGAGGTGAGAAACGCTGACAGATGCGGGATGTTGCGCGTTTGAGCGCACGTGTGCGAGCGTGGCGTGATTTTCAGTCTGAACGCGTGAAACGCAGATGTGCTTCTAATTCTGGCCTTACGTAAAGCAGCTGATCCACGCGTTTGCTTTTTCACGCGTTCAGACTCATTTCTGAAGGGCCCTCGGCGTCTTTGTTGACTTCCACGCGTTTCTTACATTGTATCATTGTGAGCCGATGACGTCAGCGCGCGTTTGTTTGTTTGGGGAATGTTTTTTTTTCGCGCGTCCGCGGCCCCGTTTGTTTATTCGCGTCTGCAGACAGACTTTAGTTTGATCGCTTTTCTATTTAGTTTGACGTGTACGCTCTTTCTTGCAGTAAACGACGCCGAAGATGCGGAGGTTACTCGATCATTTGCTAGTTTTTGTTTGTACGTGGCCCTCGTGTTTGTTTGTACACTTTCTTATGCGTTTCCACCAGCATGCAAGATGAGCATAAGAAAGGGGGAAGTGACGTCTTGAACGTGGAGTTCATTCAGTCATTTTGTTGCACTGATTTTGTGTTTGATAATCATGTGCATTAACAGCGGTGTAGGCTAATCGAGGGGGAAATCACTTTAAGTTCACAAAAGAAGATTTTCCTTCCATCTTATTCCACTTTAATTAGTTTCACATTTGTTAACTTTTGGTTTTATGTAATGCAGCTCTATTGGGCCATTCATCCACTCCCTCAAACACACAAGTTTTAATTTGTCAAACACATTGACGAAAACTGCTTACTGATACAAATGATATGTGAAACAGGGATATAGTTGCAGACTGGAGCATGAATGTCCTGAGGACACACACACACACACACAATCTGCTTTGTTAAAGTGGGTCTCAGGAACTCCCACATTTTTAGCTGCTCTTTAAGGCTTCAGGTTTCAGTAGGAGAAAGAAACTCTGAGCTGCTGAAGTGTGTCTGGTACAGAGTTTTGCTATCGCACAAAAAATTAACGTATGGTTTTCCCAGAACCACCCCGATTGCCGTTTTTGTCAGAAATGTAGTATTTAGGCTAATACTGTGATTGCTGCTTTAATAAAAAGATGGAAACTTGGTATTATCACTTAAAAAAAAGGAGGATGTTACATAGTTTGGAGTAGATCCTGTAATGCAATAGAAATAATTGCAATAACTGTTATCCCTGTTTAAAAAAAAACCAAAAAAACCAACAGCATATGCTGGTCAGTTATGTCTTGATGCTGGTTTAAGCTGGTTTATGCTGGTTCTTTTGCTGCAAAGGACCAGCTTAAACCAGCTACAAAACATACCTATCCAGCAAATGCTGTTGTTTTAGCAAGGATATCGAGTGAAACTATTATGTGCAATGAGTGTAAAGCTCTTTTAGTGTGTTTAATTCTATATTAAACTAGTGTTTATTGGCCTTGTCTAAACAGGCCTTGGCTTTAGTTTTGGATGAAGGGCCTTGAAATGATGCACTTAACTTTATGCAATGTTTCAAATTGGTGGTAATGAATATATGATTTAGTAGTAAGTAAAGGTAAATGTTTCAGCATTGGCTGCTGAAAAAGCATATAACTCCTCAGCGACTTACTGTTATATATTGTGAAGGGCTGTTTCGAGAATCAGCTGCACGAGTTGTCTCTACTTTCTGCTGGATCTGGTGATTGATGATGAGTTTAAAAAGTCAGCAGTTAGTGCCTTAATGATAATGTTCAATGTTAATTTAAAACGCTTGGCTGGACCACCTGTAAAGCTCAACAGTGCACTAGATAAGCTTGGTTTCCCTCTGGTTTGTGAGCGTCAGGACGGGGGTGAGCAGACACTGTAATGTAATGTTGAAGGTGTGAATGGAGGAACAGTTCAGGCTCAATAGTGTTTTTGATGTGTAAATGGAGTGCAGTCAAGCGGATTTATCTGTGGGACACTTTTAAATGACAGACCGAGGCAGTTCAGTTGGAAGATAAGGCTCATTCTCTTTCAGTTGCATTGATGAAATGGAAGCATTGCATTACAGCACTGCATGCGGGTGCTCTCTTGTAATGCTCTTTTTCTAAATTTAGTTGGTCCTCTAGTTTTGTGCATGCACGGTCTGCTCATCTGTGGCATTTTAAACCTCTTTGCGACCTAACCTAAATCACTTGCATTCCTCTGCCGTGTATGCTGTTTTGAGACCAATGGTTGTGGTGTTGTCTTCATCTCAGTTTTTGAGGAGGACCAGAACGGGGACACTGAGTTTTCTGCCATGTCGGACAGCGACCCGTGTGAAGACGACAGTTACCCTCTCAACCTGTCCACCAGCGGCAGAAGAAGCGGGTCTGCCGCCAAACGCCGCCGCCGAGGAAACCTCCCCAAAGAATCGGTTCAGGTCCTGCGAGACTGGCTGTACGAGCATCGCTTCAACGCTTACCCCTCGGAGCAGGAGAAACTGAGTCTGTCCGGGCAGACGCATCTCTCTGTGTCACAGGTGAGGCCTAACGGGAAAGTTCAGGACAAAATGTCCTTTACTTGCCTTCATGTTTCAAAACAGTGTGGTATTTTCAATTTAATTACAATGAAACTGAAGGTTTCAAGCTCGGTAGTGTCAATTTTAACCTTGTATTTGAAAATAGTTTACTTTACTCACCTCCAAACTCATGTTATACTCAAATATATATAAACTTTATGTAAATATAAACTTCATCTTTTAAGATCAAAGTGCTAAATTATCATACTCTTAGATTCTTTGACTCCTATTTGAAAATTGTGTATCGTTTCAAACTTATAATTACAATTGTAATAAAACTCAAATTTTCAAGCTGTCAAAAGGTGTCAAGATTACCCAAAAAATATTCCAAATTGAAACTTATTTGGACTTAAATTAGAAAATTGTCATTCATTTTAAATCTGTAAAATATTTTCCATAAAATTACAGCAAAACCGAAGCCTTCAAGCTCAAACGAGTGCATAAGTATCAAATATAAACTTTTGGTCTGTTCCTCAGCTTTCGTATGGTTTCAGAACATGACAGTTGTCATTTTTAGCTATGAGTGAGCATGTTATTTTCCAAATTAAGCTACAAAGTGGACCAGAGTGAAGTCGAAAGTCTTGTTATTCATCAAATTCAGTTTAAGCAAAGCTCTCTTTCTAGTTTTAATATCTTTGATCTGTTTTATACTTGGCTGTAATCTTCAAAGATGAAGAGTTTCCCACACAGCGCTGCGCTGTGTTTTGTCCTTGACCGAGAGCTGCAGTGTTGTCAGAGCGCAGGAATGCGGGCGGCGAGGCCTGTGCTGCATATTTGCTCTGGTCTCCATTAGAGCCAGCTGTCTGTCTGACACAGCATGCAGTTCACCGCAGCTCCAGCAGGAGGCACACCTTCAGGATTCAAAAAATGCATCTTTTGTTGTTGTTGGTGTTCTTTTGTTCCTGTGTCAAGAAATAGCAAGGACACGATCTCCAGTGCAGTACCACCTTTAAATTGCACTTTCCTTTAATGTTTAGTGCCATTAATTTCTAGTTATTTTTGAAAATTATGAAACGGTCAGTTATCAGTTTCTGTCATTTAAAATTTGTAAAGCATGTGATGATGCTTTTCTCTTGGCTCCTCTAATGATCCTGCGACATTTTTAACTATGGGAATTTCAAGTAGGTTTTTCATTCTGGGAAAAATCTCACAAATAACTAGAAACATCATTGAAAACATGGAAAGCCAGAGTTAGTATTTAACTTCAGTCAAGTCTTTAGTCTGTTTTGCAGCTTGACAGAAAATCATGGTGTTAATGTTTTTGTAATATCATTCAATAGATTATGTGCTGGCCGATTTTAATATAGTTTACATTTTGTGATGATGTGAGCAATCAAGCCATTATACTATTTGCTATATTGCATTTAATTTAGTCTGCGTTACTGTGCAGGAGTATAATGCATGTAGATAAAGCTACTTATGCTTCTATACAAACTTTTTATTTTAAGATCTGCGTGATAACAGCTGAAATGTGGGGCCTTTATATAATGTGATCAGTCCCATGGCATTTTTAGTTTAAATTAATAGTAAAAAGAATAATAATAATAGTAGTATAAGTGTTTTATTCTTATGTTTTCATTTTAATCAGTCATCTAGTTTTAGTTTGTGTTAGAAACATTAATAATAGTAAAGATAAACAATCTAACATGAGAAGTGTGTAAAGCATGTTTTGAGTGAATTAGACTCGATTCTTATGTCAGCTGTTTTTTTTTGTCTGAAATGTTTGCATCGTTCATGTAAAGCGTTGATTTGACTTGGTTGTGTACTAAAACAGAATTTGTAGTTAAACTAGCTTTTAATACTGTTGTTTCTATTTTGTTGAATTGCTTTTATTTAAAAAAAAACAAAATTCTCTTCTATTCTCTTCTATTTCTGTTCTGCACTTAATTATTGCTTTTTTGCTTCATTTGTAAGTCTCTTTGGATAAAAGCATCTAAAGGACATTGTAAATGTAAGTTTCTAATCTTTCTGTAATCTTGTTTTATAGATCTGTAACTGGTTCATAAACGCCCGCCGGAGGCTCCTGCCGGACCTCCTCAGGAAAGACGGCAAAGACCCGACTCAGTTTACAATGTCACGCCGCACGAGCAAACCAGAAAGACCCACCTCCCCGGAATGCCCCGCCTCTTCGACCCGCCCCTCTGTCATCTGCCCCGCCCCCACATTAGACTTGAGGCTGCTGGGTAATACTGCGACGGCAATTTTAGCCGGAGCCGGTTGCTTGCCATCATCAGGAAACCAAGACGCCATTCAAGCTCTGATGCAGCTGGACACTCGAGGCCTACTGAGACGAGAAGGACTGACCGGAGACCAGCACCTGACGACCATCCCGCTCGCTTCTACCTCTGTCTCAGCGCTGGGAGCGCTAAGCCCCACCGGGGTCCTGTTCAACACGCCTCCACCCACCCCGCCGGAGCTCTGCCCGCAAGACTTCAGCGATCTGAAGCTTCTGGTGGACGCGGCTCTACAGCGAGCGGCCGAGCAAGAAATCATCCAGCAGAAACAACAAACCACGCAACCCAAACCAAACGAAAGCTCAAGAGCGCTCGTCCAGGATGGCACTTCGGGGGCGGCTTCGAGGGACGAATCCGGTGCTGCATCGAACGCGGTGTTACCAGTGTCTGTTCCCGTCATGAGCCACGCTTTCCAAGGCCTTCCCGTCGATCTCAGTGTCTCCGAAGCTGAATCTGGAAGCTTTGCGTCTTCTGGGATGTGGAGCGTCCGACAACCCGGTGCTTCTGCGCATGTGGTTTCACACGCATGGGTCTCCCCATACACTCATAACACGGTCACAGAAGCGGTTAACTAAATAACCGACCCACTTTAGACTCCTTTTGTCAGAAAACTCTGAGCAGATGTAGACCTGCCTCCCTAAATCAAGGATGTCATCGAATCTGGAGCGAAGCGTGCATTTTTTTTTAAAGTCATTTTAAAAACCCTGTACCTTTTTAACTACACGAAGTTAATGGGCATGCATAAAATGCCCTTCATTAAATAATCCAGCATTTCAGACTCTGGGATCTTTCACATGGCCATGCAACATTACCGTGTGCGAACACCAGCCAGCTCCAAGCCTGTGCAACTCAGGTTTACAGCCAAGAGATTTTCATTAAAACTAACTGAAGTGGCCTTGTGTTGTTTCCGATTAAGAAGCTCCATGCATATGCCTGTTCGCATCGGTATATCCACTAGGGTTCATATTGCATGCTTTACTTATTAGAGATCTGTGAATGCAAAGACCAGCATGTGTTTTTAAATTTCAGACCAAAAATGCTCTCTCGGATTTAATACTTTCCTTCGGAGCGACTGCTTGATGAAGCCTCTGTTTCTACAATCTCAGCTTTGAAAGTCTTTCCCGGTAGTATTTGTCATATTTCCTGCACTTTATAGTCTGATCTCAGCTCCTCGTGGTTATGTCAGGACTGAACAAGGTTCAAACGCTCTCTGGTGTGCCGTGGAAATGGATCGCTCTGCAGAGATCATCCCTCACGTCTCGTGTCTGTCTGAGATGAAAGAGGGAGGTCGTCTCAAAGACGGAGCTGGCATTGATTTTCTTCGCTTCTCATGTAACGTGATCGTAGGGCTGTAGCTTTATTTTTGCTGAAATGATCATGGTTCTGACAGTGTTGTTGGGTGAAGTAGATGATCAGCATTAATACCTGTAGACATCATATGGATGTATTAGTGAGTATGGCCGAGTTTGTTGAGAATGAAAGTTTTGTGCATTTCCAAGTGTGTTCGTACCTCTCTGAGACGAACTGAAGTGCTTCTTTCTCTGTGAATGTATCTAGAGAACTAACAGATATTATTTAGAAACCTTCCAGTGATTTCATGAGCTATCCCCTCGCTCTCTTTCTCTTTTTGGACACTAGAGATGCTAGATGCTTTATGATTTTTATGCTTGTAGTTTCCATGAAACTGAGATCATGTACAGATGTTTTTAACCTTTTAGTATTTTTTATATCACACACATTATCTCACACACACAAGCTAATTCGGATTAGTTTGCTAGGTGAGTTCTCATTGAGGTCAGTGCAGAGGTCAGAGGTCACGTTCTGTAGTACTGTACGTGTTTCTTGTTTTCAGTGCATCTCAGGTTTGTTTTCTTTCAGCCTTACTTCTGACATCACAAAGGGAGTTTTTATTAAGTTCTATAATTCTTTTATTTGTAAAGCCATGTTTGAGCTGATTTATGAGACAGCGACTCGTATTGTAGCATCACGAACTGTATTACAGGTCTAACTAACATTTCTTTTAGTTGCTGGAACAGTGATAGGTACTGGAAGTAACTTTATATTTTTCATATAATAAACTCTATTTTTTCACCTCTTCAGAAAGACCGATATTAATATTCCTGGAACTGTATTATTGACGTTCTTATTGCAAAAATGGTCTTCTAGATGACAATGTGAAACATGTAAATATCATTCAGGTTTTCGTCTGGCATAGACCTGCTTTTAATGTGTGTGTGTATAAACATCAAATATGTGTAGCTCTCTCCTGTACGACCAAATACATGGATTTTGTTTGATCGTGTGTGTGTGTGTGTGTGTTTAACTGAGGACAGTAAAGCTGGCATTTGTGCCTTACCTGCTTCCTTAGAAAACCTTTGGACTAGTCTGTGCAATATCTGCCTTAAGATTTTATTTGATGTCCTTTTGTACAAGCATTACAGAGAAATAAAGCTTCATTTTTCATAGATTTGGTCATGACAGTTGCTTTTTTTTTTTTTACAGATCAAATGTCATCCTGGAGCACAAGACCAGTCATAAGTATGGGCAGGCTACATTTTATCGGTCAAAATGTATAATTATGTTCCATGGAGATGTTTTGTAAATATTATTATTATTATTATTATTATTATTATTATTTTTAAATGCATTGCTAAGAACTTAATTTAGGCAGCTTTTAATAATAATAATAATAATAATAATTCTTATTCTATTCTAGTCTATTTTGAGGGGGAAATATCCTATTACAAAAAAATTGGCTGGTTCTGTGGTCCAGGGTCACAAATGTCTAGAAAGAAGTACTGTTGATTTATGCATGCTCAAAAATGATTTTGAGAGTTCACTGTAGTTTGAGGCAATCTTTATTTCACTATAAAACGTGTCAAGATGGATGACTTCATGTCTGAGAGCTGCCATGTGTAAATGCACATTTTAGAAGCCAGATATTCACAGGGTTTCATGGACAAACACGAGTAGCAGTACCACCAAAAAATGAACAAATCCCAGTCTGTGTCTCAGTTATCAGGAGAACATCGGTGTGACTCTATACTTCCATTAATGACTTACAAATACCCTTAATGTTTTTGCTCGGTGAGGGGGAGATACTGATAATCCTTTCGAACACATGCACAAATAACCTTTTCTACAGGTTTATGGCAGCTCAAATCTAATAGTTGCACAGAATCAGCTGCAGAGTACATAGCTTTAACCTACTCAGACATACTGTAGTCCCCTGTAAAAACACAACACAGATTATTAACAGTGCAACCTGGTAGTATCAAATGCATTTAGAGAGAAGTGCTTCTTTTAAAGATCATGGTATATTTATGACATGAAGTGTGTTTTTCTTGTCTGTGATGCTCTGTGCAGCTGCTCTCTGATCGTCTACATGTCGTCTTTGTCTTTGGCCCCGTGTTTGAGGATCCGGGTGAACTCGCCGTAGTTAAAGTTGCCCTTTTTGTCAATGGGAGCCTCTCTGTAGAGCTCGTCCACCTCTTCATCTGTGAAACGATCTCCCATGGTGGTCAGCAGCTCTCGCAGGTGGTCTTCATGAATGAAACCTGTGCAGACAAGAGTCAAACAGTTCATTTGTTTAATGTGTAGTTCGAGCAGGTATGAGATGTGAAATTTATAACATAATTGTGAAATTTAACATAATTCTGCTTGCTGAGAGAATCATTTCCATATTTTATATTTGCTTAATAAAGTTCTAAAATTCTAATCGTGACCCTGGAGCATAGCACAGCAATATGTTGTTTTTTCATTATAATTAGGATATTAAGTGAAGATTATGTTCCATGAAGATATTATTTCCTTCCATAAATATGTTAAAACTTCATTTTTGTTCGGTAATATGTAATACTAAGAACTCCTTTTGGACACATTTTTATTTTGTGCACCCTCTGATTTTTAAATGGGAGACAAACCATCCATTAATGAAAAGCTAATTTATTCAGCTTTTACGTGAGGTATCAATCTCAATTTTGAGAAATGAACCCTTATGACTGTATTTGTGGTCCAGGGTCACATGTTTTTATCAAATACAATTTTTCTATATTTCGGTGCTCTATTGTGGAGGCCCAAAATAGCAGAAAGTAAAAATAAATTCATGTATTAATAAATGCATGTGGAAAAAAATAGCTTTTAAAAATGAACACACAAATAAATATGAAAAATTACAGTTAAAATACAGAAAAATTAAATGAAAGGAAAAGGTAATTAAAAAATAAATGAAAATGTATAAATAAATATTTGTTTTATAAAGTCATACATTATTACATGCATTTATTTATTTTTTTATTCTACTTTCTGTTCCGGTCAGACTCTTGGTATTAAGGTTGTTGTTGTTTTACCGGATCCTTCCTCGTCGAAGCAGGCGAAAGCGTTCCTGATGACATCCTCCGGGTCGGTTCCGTTGAGCCGTTCTCCAAACATGGTGAGGAACATGGTGAAGTTGATGGGCCCCGGAGCTTCACTCATCATCCCCTCCAGATAATCATCGGACGGGTTCTTCCCTGAGCACCCAAGCAGAGGTCAGTATCTGATACAGAAGACTATAATGTCTGCTCCTCTCCGTCAGACTCACCCAAAGAGGCCAGCATGTCATGGAGGTCCTCTTTATCGATGAACCCGTCTCTGTTCTGGTCGATCATGTTGAAGGCCTCCTTAAACTCCTGGATCTGTGACTGGTCAAACATGGCAAACACGTTTGAAGTGGCTCTCTGTGGCCTCTTCTTAGTGGTCTTTCCCTTCGCTCGCTTGCTGGACATGATGACGGTGTTTCAGGTCTGGAAAGAGCAGATGTGCATTAAACTTCTGCAATTACAGGCTCCACAGTAGATCTTTTTGGTGCAGAAAACTTTAAGAATATGTCAAAATCCATGGATTAATATTGGCCATGGTGTATTTTCGCTTGTAATTTTTTCCTAAGAAAAAGGTTGCTTAACACAAATCCAAAACATTAAATGGAAATGCTCCTATAATGATAAAAAATAAAGAATAAAATGGGATATTCCCTTAATATTCATATGAACTTTTTGAAAAACAACAAAAACTGGACATTGAGTGTAAAGAATTCGGAAAACACTCAGAATGAACATTTTCTTAAATTAATAGAAATATTAGTGCATATTTTTATTAACTGGTGTGTTGTTCTATATGTTGTTGTTTTTTTTTTAATTAATAACACTACCTTAATTTAAATGCATTTATATTACATTGGACAATTGAAGCAATCCCAATCAATAAAACATTAATAATGACCAAATGCTCTGGCAAGATAATAATAATACAATAACTAAATAATAAAATAAATTGTTAGGTACACTGAGTTTTGAGGGGTAAGGGTAAAGTCAGTAGTGTAATTATAGATGTAATTACAAGATTGTATTTTCAAATGTAAGTGCATGCAAATCATGTAATTACATCTATAAAAACATGTATGCATTGTATCAAATGACGGCATCTAGCGGCGAGATTGTGTATTGCACCCTACGGCTCCTTCAGAGAAACTACGGTGGCAGAAAACCAGCAATGAGGTCTCTTTACAAAGGTAAATTCGTGAATTTTATTTACTTAATTATTCAATAAATCGATATATTATTGCAAATACTATTTTTAGTCGTTCATCATTTGTGTGTCAGTGTTGTATTCGCCAGAACAACATAGTGACGAAACGCGCTCTGTTTGTCCTTAAAGGGATACCGTACAAACATGATGATGCCGTTTATGTGAGGGGACCCGCGGTCTATGTAGATAAAAAAAAGGTCTTTCAAAGTTAGTATAAACATTTAGATTCATTGTGTAAGGTCTTTCTACACATATTTATTATATTGCATTTCCGCCAATAGATATTGACATATTCTTTTTCTAATTTTTGCACACTGCACCTTTAAGTGTACTTAGTAGTTAAGACACTTACTCCCACAAATCATGCAACATTTGAGGATATGGTTCAGATATAAATACGAACTTGATGTCCTCATGTAAGATGATATAAATGAGTCAAACACTGTCACATTCCCAATTAGTTTAGTAGTAGTTTTTTTTTTGTCCTGTGCATTATGTTGTTGTTATATAAACCATCAGCTATGTGGATGTCTTTGTCATCAAGCTACCTTCTTTCTTTGTGTCTCTGTCCTTATATGTGAATTATTTGGGCGTCAACTAACAACTGTCATTACAGGAAAGTGTGTGTCTGATATATGACTGTCCAGCCTGCGACAACAACAAAACAAGTTGTGTGGAGTCAGCATTATTCATCTGTAAAAATGTATTCATGTTAAATCAGTGAACTACACATTCTCACGCTCTTTCAGATCTGGATTTCAGTGTGATTTATATTAGAAAACAACAACATGTAATAATGCATAAAGGCACTGCTCTTCAGAAGTTCAGAAACTAAAACTGTAAAAGCTAGCTGCCAAAACAACTTTGTTTATTTCCATTTACGTTATAGGGAAATAACTGTAACCTAAAAATAATAATTAAGCAATCCTGTAATAACCCCGTAATAACAGTTGCTCAGACTCACTCTCAGAGAAACTCATGACTGTAATGAGATTTTGATCACAAGGATTTATAGACAGACTTAAAGTGAATTAAGTCTTTTCAAATAACTCTGAAGTGCTGGTGATTTAAGGATCTAGAAAGCATTTCATATCTGTAAATAGAGCAGACTGACTAAAGGCCAGAGCCACGAGCATCAGAGATGATGTTACAGACACTTTCTGTTTCTGAGTCCAGTGTGAACAACACATTTCAAAACCATCTGTTTTAAAACAAATTAAACATTTATGAATACATCATTCATTATGAATGTGTAATTATTCAGTCTATCAAGTATAACAGTAATTTACATATCTGTGTTTTTATTGCTCTTATATTCAATATCTGCTCAATAAAGTAAGCAAATGCTGTGGAACGGTCCATTTATTCCTGGTCCGTATGCAAACACGCTGCTCAGTGTCTCTTTATATCGCATGAATCATACACTGAAGACACCTACTATATAGACTGTATGAAATTGTATGTATATCCTACAACTGCTTCTTTATTTTGGTACATAATGCTGTATTTTAAACTCTCTGACTGTATTATTCTTGTGCTGTGTGTTTTGTATGAAGCAGGACCAGTCTCTATGTAACCGATGGTGAGTGTGTGTGTGTGTGTTTGACCACATCACCAGATCACAATGTCCAGCTCCACCACAGGATTAAATGTAGGAATTTAGTAACAGACGGACCGACTGCCTGAAGGTCATCAGGACGTTTCCATGCACTCATGTATGTACGTCATAATATACTGGATTACATAATACAACTTAATAATACTTTAACTACAATATTTCTGATGATTATCTGGCTTTAACATGCTTAAATATCATTTCAGGTGATTGTTTGTGTTAAAAATAAAACAATATTTGTTAACATTTATTAACGTAAATTAGGGTTAAATATTTGTTGATACATGTTTGTATTTCTTTGTCCTCTTTCTGACCTTTTTTCCTGTTCTTGTTTACAGGAAATGACATCATTATGGTGAATGTGATGAATTCTGCTGTTATAGCTGGTTTGTGTCTCTCTAAAACACCCATCCTTTTTAATGTACTCTAACTTTAGTACTTTCTGAACATCTATAATTGATTTTGTCATTTGTTTGTTGGCAAACACCGGAGTTCCTCAATGACTCTTTCATTTTGCTCCACTAAAACTGCAGTTTTAGTTTCTATAAGGGTCTCACCTTTGACTTTTGACCTCAACGACACACCAGATGAAGCAATTATGGTCAAACTACAGAGAAAAGCACAGTATTTGAAAGAGTTTCCTTCATGATTGCTATGCCTAACTCAATAGCACACACTCTTAGAACAGAAATGCATTGAACCGCACTAAAACCAAAGACAAAACTAAAGCAAAGCCCTAAAATGCCCATCAGATCCTTTGCTCTGCATCTGAGCGATGATCCTGGATCAGTTTTAGCTCCATAACTGCAACATGCGTCACTAGCTCCATCCAGATCTTTCCTCAGTGTCCCATATTCATGCAAGCCTCTGTGGAAAGCCTTTATAAGACTCAGAGCACATAAAACCAAAGCAGAGCAGAAGGAGACATGGTAACTCACCTCTGCTGCAGCTGATGGATGTTGCTGTCCGCTGGACTGTGTCTCTGTGCTGGAAAGTAAGACTGTCTTCTACACTTTCGGGACACAAAAGTTTCTCCAGAGCATCAGCTTGAGCAATGCGTCCCTCCCATGTTACTTTAGGCCAATCAGAGCTCTCCGTTTTCCCAAACAGAGCCCGCCCACGGCAGGGATTTAGCCATATAAGGGCAAGGAATGCTGAGCCTGTGTCTGTGTACGACTCACAGAGGGTCAGATACTCAGAGGAATCAACATGAAATGACAGGAAAAGAGATAAGCTGCCTTATTTAGAGAAAACTGGCCTCACGTCTGTGTGAGGGATGGATGGATGCGCTTGTTCATTCCACAAAACCACGGAAGAGTTTCCTCAGCGTACACTCTTACAAATAAAGCTTCTTCACAGCAATGTTATAGAAGAACCATTTTTGGTTCCACAAAGAAGCATTCGGTCAAACGTTCCTCAAAGAATCATCTGTTTCTTACCTTTTTATAATCCGAAGAACCTTCTTTCACCACAAAGAGGCTTTTGTGAAACAGAAAGGTTCTTCAGATGTTAAAGGTTCTATTTAGACAAAAAGGTTCTTCTATGACATCATGAAGACCCTTTATTTTTAAGAATGTAATTTAGGGTTTTTTTATATTCCATGGTCCCCTAAACATGAGGGACCCCATCCTAAAATTGAGGCTGTATATTTTTTTATGATTATACTAACTTATATACTATATCAATTACAAAATATTTTTATAATAGGATTATTATTATTACTATATTTTTTAATCAAATATTTATTTATTTAATTGCACAGCTTTTTTACTCTAATGTTTTTTTCCCCCCCTAAACCTAGTTTAATAACCCCTGGTTAAGTACATCTTGGATAGAGAGCAATCTTAAAATGAGTTACTGAATCTGAAATTAATCTTCATAACAGAGATCTGTTCCCTCCTACATTATTAGGCGTTATGTTGATATTAAATCACTCTCACTTTTGTGCATGACGGCATTTAGTTATTGTCTTTCATGGCCGTTAAGTGTGACATGAGCCAGGAACCAAGAGAGAGTTATTATTATTGTTATGGATGTTATTATATTCTTGGAATAGGCCTCTATCCGTCATTAAAGCTGGAATTGTTTATTGTTTCCAGAGTGTCTCTTAACAAAGTGTCTAAACACTAAAAACTTTTACAACTGATTTTATTTTTTAATGTGTTGCGTTATGCTTTAATAACACATATTCTAGAATGCACATCGTTAATATTCACAGTGATAAATACACCGTCTCTCACAATCTGATTAGCATCAAGTGTTTTGCCAAAGTAACTGGTATGTTTCCATTTATGCAATTCAACAGACATCATGCAGAAATAATGTATTTTATATACATTTTTCAGTTGTATAAATAATTTTATAAATAAGCCTATGGGTTTATATGCTGGGATTAATAATAATAATTATTATTAAATAAACAAATAAATAGAAAAAAGAGAGACAACGAGAAATAAACACGACACAGTCTCCCTCTAGTGGTGCTGTACTGGAACTAAACACAAACGCACACGTCAACAGAGCCACACGAAAAGAGGGCGTGTCTTGAAGCGAGTCCCAGCTTGTCATTGGCTCTCCTGTGATTGACGTGCTGACGTGGGCGTGAATGCTCAGGAAGTTTGTAATGAATCTGTTGTGTTTGAGGTAAGAGCAGTCGCAGTATCTTCACCTTTTTATGGTTAAACGTGTTTGTTTATCAGTTTCTTTTTGATCAGAAACTAATGTTTAGTGTCCGTAAAAAGCTGTGTTGTGTTTTTGTTCACTAAAGAGTGTATCGTTCTGACATTTTTGAGTCTGTAAGTTGTTACATCAAGCTTTAGTGTTTATATAATATAGAAACATAAGACGATGAAGTTGGTTTATGTTTAAACAAACCATAAAAAGAGGGGTTTGTAGACAAGTTGTTTATACTGTTTGTAAACTGTATAGCTTTGATACTTGATAACGGACACGTAGTCGAACAAAACAACACGTTTGGATTAATGCTCTTTTTTTCTGTTCAGTTGATTTTTATTCAGTCAGCAGAGTTTCTTCCTGTTAAACATTTAAAATGAGGTCTTTTTTGTCAAATTTTTGTCATATATTTTCCTTCTCGGTGACGAAAACATGAGCACAAATCCCCGATTTTAGATCATAAACAATTGTCTTTGGTCAGTCTTTCTTCAGTTTCCAAATATGATGTTGTGCTTCTAGTTTCCTGTTGAATGCTTTGTTTGCCTTGCCTTTTTTAGTTTATTGTTAACTATTAAGATAACCGATGACATGTAAACTAACCACTGAAAAGTTTATGATAAAAAAGAAGAATTTTTTATATTCTTTATAATAATCTAATATTTCAAAAGAAATTCTGTTGTTAAA
>JAUMHP010000048.1:972560-982639 GCA_032361065.1 Enteromius trimaculatus | reverse complement strand
TACACAGGCATAAGCTACTTAAAATAAAGTGTATCAAGATTGTACTTAAGTGTAAGTAGCTGTGTAACAGACTCGGTCTGTAACATATGTGTAACACTAGCTGCGTGTTACATCTACATAATTACTAACTGTAACTAGTAATTACC
Organism: Enteromius trimaculatus; assembly: GCA_032361065.1. Classification (NCBI taxonomy): domain Eukaryota; kingdom Metazoa; phylum Chordata; class Actinopteri; order Cypriniformes; family Cyprinidae; genus Enteromius; species Enteromius trimaculatus. The sequence goes on along the minus strand of JAUMHP010000048.1, from coordinate 982,493 downwards.
GCAGTTACATAAGTACATTTTATTTCATGTAAGTACAACGGCTACTACTAAGCACTTAATTATGTAATTACTCTGTATTATGAAACCTTAACATAAAGTGTTACCAAGTATTTATTCATCTTTGTTAATAAAGCTGGCTAATAAAAATACAATCAATCATTGTTAATGCTAGCTCACAGTGCATTAATTAATGTTAACAAACACAACTCGTGATTTTAATAATGCTGTTAATAATTGCTGTACAAGTATTTTTATTCTTAGTTCATGTTACCTAATTTTATTAACTAATTATATCTAATGAACCTTATTGTTAAGTGTTGCCATATAATTTACCTAACTAAAAGTGTTGTATGGTTATATATAAATAAAAGCTTGTGGTAGATGTGTCAGTTAATAAAGGCTCTGTGACTGTAATGAGTTTGCACAATAGTCTGTCTGCGGTTTTAAGGCAGGACGTGTGAGAGCGGCTCATTTGACTCGAGTACAAACTGATGCCAGTGATAATATTGAACTAAACCGAGATCCGTGACGCAAATAACAACATCTGTGATAATGGCGGCTTGCACGGGCATATATAGATATTCAGCGGCTGTTTCAGTCATTTGGATTCATTGATTGGTGCCATTTAAGCAGTTACTCTTCGTCTAAAGTGCAGGTACTCATGGGAAATTGGCGAATCTAAAAGTGGAAGATGAGAACACAAGATGAAAGAAAGCCTTCGGGGATGTTAGACAAGAATTTCTTTTATCTCCTGATGAGATTGATAATTCTCCTCAGTTGTCAGTTCTTTCTGAGGCGTTTCGGGAGACATTCTTTCATTTATATTTTTACATTCATTCGTATCCATTCTCATTACTTGTGTGTTGGCTTTGAACCGTGTTATTGCCAGATAGCTGTAGGAGGATGCACAGATGCACTTTGGTGTGATATTTACAGTCCGGTCTGTCGTGACAGATACACTCAAATGAAGAAAAATGAGGTTTGGGAATCTCGTACGAGTTTCTAACTCTTTCTGTTTTTCTTTCTGTATTTCAGACACCGGCACACAAACAGACCTGTTAAAAAAAAACCCAATCGTTTGCTTTTGTAGTACATCAAAAAATACCACATTACTACCATGGCATACCGTACTTGAGCATATTTCCATATATACAGCGGGGTAAAAAATTATTTAGTCAGCCACCAATTGTGCAAGTTCTTAAAAAGATTAGAGAGGCCTGTAATTTTCATCATAGGTATGCCTCAACTATGAGAGAAAAAAAAAATCCTGAGCTGATAAAGGACACCAGAAACAAAATCAACTGTGGGAGCAATTATTAGAAAATTGAGGACATACAAGACCACTGATAATCTCACTCAATCTGGGGCTCCATGCAAAATCTCACCCTGTGGGGTAAAATGATCACAAGAACTGAGAGGAACAATCCCAGAACCACACGGGAGACCTAGTGAATAACCTTCAGAGAGCTGGGACCAAAGTAACAAAGGCTACCATCAGTAACACACTCCAGGGACTCTGGGATCCTGAAGTGCCAGATGTGTCCCCCTGCTTCAGCCAGTACATGTCCAGACTCGTGTGAAGTTTGCTAGAGGGGTGCATCCGCTTTGGGGCTGTTCTTCTGCAAAGAGACCAGGACGGCTGATCCGTGTAAACCAAAGAATGAATGGGGCCATGTATTGTGAGATTTTGAGTGAAAACCTCCTTCCGTCAGCAAGGGCATTGAAGATGAAACTTGGCTGTGTCTTTCAGCATGACCATGGTCCCAAACACACCGCCCGGGACACGAAGGAGTGGCTTCATAAGAAGCATTTTAAGGTCCTGGAGTAGCCTAGCCAGTCTCTAGATCTCAACCCTATAGAAAATGTTTGGAGGGAGTTGAAAGTCTGTGTTGCCCAGCGACAGCCCCAAAACATTACCGCTCTAGAGGAGAGCTGCTGGAGGAATGGGCCAAAATCCCAGCAACAGTGTGTGAACACCTTGTGAAGACTTACAGAAAACCTTTGACCTCTGTCATTGTCAACAAATGGTATTTAACAAATTATTGAGATTAAATTTTGTTATTGACCAAATACTTATTTTCCACCATAATTTGCTAATTAGTTCCTAAAATGTGATTTCCTGGATTTTCTTATTTTGTCTCTCATAGTTGAGGTATACCTATGATGAAAACTACAGGCCTTCCTTATCTTTTTAAGTTGGAGAACTTTCACAAATGGTGGCTGACTAAATACATTCTTTTGCCCCACTGTGTGTGTGTGTGTGTGTATATATGCGTGTGTGTGTGTGTGTGTTTTACTACTAGTTTGGAAAATTAACTGAATAATTCACAATTTCTGTGTGTGGTACGATAGCAGCTCATCTCTGAAATGAAATAGTTTTAGTTGGATGGACCTCTGCTGAAAGATGGAGTACTTTCGCTTTTTCCGGGCCATTTTGGCGCATGTTTCTGGAGCTCTGTGGAATGACGCCACTTCCCATCATCCCGTCCTTGGGGAATGATGGACAGATAAGAAGGCCCTCAATCACCCGAACAGGAAAAAAGCAATGGAGATAAGAAATAGGCAAAGAAAAGGAGAGAGAAAGGAAAACATTCTTCCTATTTTCCCATTGCTCTATCTCCCCTTTTTATTTCCTTTATCTTTCACAGTTTTGGCTTGCCTCCGGCTCTCTCCCGTCGCTGAGATTTTCTGGTTTTTGTAGTTCCGTCTCCCATTTTTTCCCCAGTGGAAATCGTGTAGGTGAACTTCGACTTGTTTATTTGGATTTATTTTCCACCATCAGCAGAATCACAATCTTTTTTCCAACAATTAAGTCGGTAGTAATTTTCTTTCAATCAGAAATAACTACAGGTCTAGAGCAACCTTGGATTAAGTTTCATGTATGCCATTTTGAGTTTACATATATTTTATTAACTGTGATATCTATCCTGGGTTTGTTGATATTTTGACTTTAAATTGCAGTATCTAAACCAGGGTTCTCAAATCTGTTCACCTAACTGTAATTTCCTAGTAACTCTGAAGACTTTGATTAGCTTGTGTCTTGTATTAGGGCTGTGGCCATCCATCCTACATTTATGTCCCAGATACTGCTGGACTAAACTTGACTAAGCCCTTGTACTAATAATTGGTGTATTGCATATATTTAGCACAGCTTGCTGGTCTGTCACTACTTCCCAACAGGATCATATAATCATGCCATACAGATAAAAATGAATCGTCACAATAGTATTGAATGCATTGGAGTTCTTTCTAGTTTTCTAATGCAATCTGTGTTCTCAGAGCTGTGAATTAGAAAAAGGACAAGATGTATAAATCATTTCAAAGTTGCCTTGAAGCAGCACAATATGATTTTCTTGCCCTTGTAAAGTTCTCAACCACTTCAAGCATTTCAGACCTCAAAGACGTACTTTAGACTTGCTTGTTTTCAGGGCTCTTATAAAGGTGCTCTTATGTACTCGCATACTTCATCTACACAGAGCTGCTGTCAGACGCTTTGTGATGATGGATGTCTTATGCCCGTATTGAAGCAAGACCAACTCTACAGCTGCTGTGTTGCATAGTGAAGAGTTTGTATACGTTGCGTCTCCAATCCGTCTTCACCCACAGAGCTATCAGTCTCAGTAATTAAAAGTTGACACGTTTCACCTCATTTGACCACGCGTTTCTAAATGATTTGTGGCAAAATGAAGCACATTGTCTTGACACTCTTTCCTCACTGTTTGACTTTGATAAATGATGCGTAATATATCGGATATGTTCCATTTGCACTTATAATGTTTTTTTGTTTTTTTCTGCCCTGCAGGAGCCCTGGACGAGGAATTGAGGTGGATGTTAAAGTGGATGACTGTTGTGTGAGAAGCAGTGAATCAATAAAGCCTGTTCTGCCTCTTTTCCTTGTCTGTTGAGTTTGTTCAAAACTCCCCAGTTGAAGACACAGCGTGGACCATCATACCCTTAACTCGCGAGGACCAGCGCAGATATGTGGCCTCAGCAGGGGCCGCAGTGCTTTATTAGCCCAAGGACTGTGCTGCTCCTTGGGCTTCTGACTGTCTTCATATATTCGGAAGGATCCCCTGAGCCATTTAGATCCTTCTCACCTTCCGACTGGGGTCTAACGCATTTAGCCATCCATAACAAGACCGGGGATGTGTACGTTGGGGCGGTCAACTGGATCTACAAGCTTTCCAGCAACTTGACCAAGTTAAGGAGTCATATGACGGGTCCCGTAGTGGACAACGAGAAATGCTATCCACCTCCAAGTGTACAGTCATGCCCCCATGACCTTGCCTCAAACAGTAATGTGAACAAGCTGCTTCTAATAGACTATGCCCAAAACCGACTCATTGCTTGTGGAAGCACTTCTCAAGGCATCTGTCAGTTTCTGCGCCTGGATGACCTTTTCAAGCTTGGCGAGCCACACCACCGTAAGGAGCACTACCTCTCCAGTGTCGTCGAGTCGGGAACCATGTCTGGGGTCATCATCTCTGAAAGTCACATCAGCAAGCTTTTCATTGGAACTCCCATTGATGGTAAATCTGAGTACTTCCCAACTCTTTCGAGTCGTAAGTTGATGGCCAATGAGGAGGATGCTGACATGTTCAGCTTCGTCCATCAGGACGAGTTTGTCTCATCCCAGCTGAAGATCCCCTCGGATACGCTGTCCAAATTCCCCACGTTCGACATCTACTACATATACAGCTTTAGCAGTGAACAGTTTGTCTACTACTTGACCTTGCAGCTCGATACCCAACTAACTTCTCCTGATGCCAGTGGGGAACAGTTCTTCACCTCGAAGATCGTCCGACTCTGTATCGAAGATCCCAGATTCTACTCCTACGTAGAGTTTCCAATCGGATGCACCAAAGACGGTGTAGAGTATCGACTGATACAGGACGCCTACCTGTCCAAACCAGGAAGGCATCTTGCAAACTCTTTGGGAGTGTCCGAGCAAGAGGACATATTGTTTACGGTCTTCTCCCAAGGTCAAAAGAACCGGGCCAAACCCCCAAAAGAGTCGGTGCTCTGCCTGTTCACACTGACAAAAATAAAGGAGAAGATCAAGGAAAGAATTCAGTCGTGCTACAGAGGAGAGGGCAGGCTGTCTTTGCCCTGGCTACTCAACAAGGAGCTACCATGCATCAACTCGGTAAGTCCACTCTCTGATAGCAAGCCATTAAGACACACTGCATAGCTACGGCGATTGATTTGTTGGGTTGGATGAATGGGTGTGCTTTAGTAATGTCCTCTGCCAGAGTTCAACTTCCATTACCCTGTGCAAAGGGTGATTGTGATAAGATAAGTGGAGAAGTTGTAGATCAGACTAGGGTCGTGAGGCTGGGAACATTAAGGGAGTGGCCCAGTGGAGTCCTCTAGAGGACTAGAGTCTACTCATTGGGTTGATGATTGTAAACTTAAGGATCATTGTTGAGAAACTGAAAACCTTGAATATTACCTAGTGTCTAACGTCATTAAATTGTTGTAGAATATAAATATCACAAGCACTCTTCCTGTCACCCACCTCCTGTTTCCTTTTGCGTCCGCTCTCCCTCGCTGTCTTTCTCCCAAGTGCTTCCATTATTCAGTCAGACAGGAACATCATTAGGGGAGTTGAGTAAATTTCATGAGTTGCTCTCTCCCTCATGCTATCTAATTCATTTAGCGAGGCTTGATCCCATCTTCTCTGCCATCAGAGTCCGCTGGGACCAGGGCTTTTTTTTCGTCCTCTCGCTCGCTCACTCTTAATCTCTCTCTCCTCATTCGTCTCTGTTCGTCTCACTCGCCCTGTTTTTTTTTGGGGCTTTCAGTGGCAAAGAATGGCTTTCATTTAAGCAAGCACTCAGAGATAAAGATCCACATTTTTATTTTTCTGACTCATTCCAAATTGGTTTGATCTTTGCTCTTTCTTTATATTCAAAGTCTATCAGTAGAGCTCTAAGGAGGTAGAATATATGAATGAAATATGTTTTCGTAAAGCAAAACAGATATAGAATGGCCAAAAGTGTGATGCCTGAATACTTCAACACTAGAAATCATCCAAAGCGTACAATTTTTTTGTTCTGTTTTGAGAATTTCAAATATATGATGATATATTCAGTTTGTGCTTGCAGCTTGCTTAGTGTCTTTTTAAATCTGTGCTTATTTCAATCCTGGCCTTTATATAACTGAGCTCAAATGTCAGTCCTAAAATTCTACAGTGTGAAACAATTAAGGAAGATCTATAGATGGCTGACAAGTCGTCCAACTAACTAGTTAATAAGTGGTTTAGTAACCATTACAGTGCTGCTATTTAAATGGAGGCCTATTTCACAAATAGTTGTAGCAGTTGTATAAAAACGACTAGAAAAAACTTCTACACTGAGAGGTTGAATGCAGAATGAGTTTCACCAAATGCTCAGGTCTCATTGAAATGCCTCAATATGGATGCAGGATGCATATAGTGGTGTTATTCTAGTTTTTGGAGCCTTTAAAATTACCCTAACATTTTCCATTTCAGTTTCAAAAACACTTTCTGATTTTAAAAGATGTTATGCTAGTTTTGAATAACTGTTAAAGAAAGTTTCTAATTGTTGCCATCTTAATAGAAATTAAAATGCCTGCTTATTTTTGGCAGATGGTGAAAAATGTAAATCATGTTTTAAAATAGTTTCCAAACAACTGACCTTTTCGTTTGATGAAAATCTCTATCATATTCAAATGGGCTTCAGGTTTTTAAAACCACAACATATTGGCACACTGTTTGACTTTCATATGGGAAATATTTCACTCAAAAATGAGAATAGTCATTTATTGACCTGAAGATGGATGTATGGAACTATTCCTTTTAATTATCCTTGATAAGTTTGTTGACATGCTGCTTGACGTCAGAGATTAAGCACACCGCTAATTAACTTCTTTAATGCCGTATGTCTGACAGAAGCACCACACCTGTAATGTGTTCTTACTCACAGCGACAGAAATGAGCCGTTTAAAACTCATCAGAACAGAATGCTGAAAATCTGGTGCTAATGCCCGTCAGATCAGGCAGCATGTGTAATAAACCTCGTTTAGTGCATGAAACCTAAACATAGTTTATAGAGTCACATGTCTCTCTCTGTCTCGCTCTCCCTCTGGAATGTGGTGTGTTTGGTTTCGCCTCTGCCCTGGGCAGACACATAATCAGCAGTCTGAAAACATCTCACACGCCCACACACACACACACATGCATGTCGATTGTTGTGTGTGTGAGTGTTGGTATGTCCCTCCTGTTTAGTCCTGCATTCGTTTTCACCTCACTAGTAAAGTGTGAATGTTTATGTGTGTGTGAATGTTTATGTGTGTGTGAGAGAATGTAATTACTTTAGCACACACACTTTTGGGTGAATGTAATGCTCATCTTGCCTGTGTGACCCACGAGGATTGAGAGAATACTGCTTCAAATCAGCCATCAATCGAGTGTGAAATAGCAGTGGGACTAGAGCTCTGATCCAAATGCAAAAAAGCATAATAGGCGCTCATGACCTTATTCTGCCTTCTGAGAGGCCTGCTTTGGGCCAGATTATCTCACACACGACTATTAAAAAGTTAGGCGTTAGTGAGATATGTGTTAAATTACTGCTTTTATTCACCAAGGGTGAATTTATAAAAAAAAAAAGTGTTTTTTATAATGTTCAAAAAGATTTATATTTCAAATAAATGCTATTCTTTTGAACTTTCTATTCAAAGGATCCTGAGAAATTAAATTTATCACTGTTTCTGCAAAAATATTGGGCAGCACAACTGTTTTTAACATTGATGATAATCAGAAATGTTTCTTGCGCAAATTATCAGCGTATTATAATGATTTCTGAAGGACCGTGGGACACTGAAGGTTGCTGAAATTTCAGCTGCGCAACACAGACATAACATTTAATCTTAGCCGATGTTCACGCAGTAAACATTTGTTTACTGTATTTTTTGATCAAACAAATCCATGCTTGATGAGCAAAAGAGACGTTCCTCAAATGCATTAAAAATTGACTTCAAACTTTTGAATAATGCTATATTTACAAAGAAAGGAATGCATTGCATCATGTTTACACAGAAAAAAACATCTGTAAAAACTGTCAGTTGTGGTTTCTGGAATTCGACCGTAAATGATACCGTAACAACATTTAAGGTTTTATGCTTTTAAGTTACATTTACACTTAAATACGGTAATTTCATGAACTGATATAATGCTAAATGCAGGTGATGCTGAGAGTCACATGATGAACCAAAGCCCATCACAAGCAGCTTTTCAACATGAACATATACAGAAGGAGCTCAGAGTCATGCTAAACACCATCATGAAGCTCAAATATGTTATAAACATTAATTTAACAACATTACATGTAACACACATCGCTAATAAACAGAACTGATGAGAAAAAACTAAGAAGAAACATTATTTCAAAGAAAAAACATCACATTCAAACTAAATTTGAATGCAATGCAGGGGAATGTCAGATTATGGTTCTTCCCTGTAAACTTTACAGAAGGTTTTTTCTTTTACTGTTAAAATCTCAGTCCTTTTTTACAGCGTAGAGAAAAATGTATCCTGAACAAATATCTGCTGTTTTCTTAACAGCATTTCACAGGGATTTCCTTTATGCTAATAGTTTAAAGTCTGACTGCACAAGGCTGATATTTAAATAAGCCCAGCTCATGATGGCATAAAGATGTTGAATTAAATTACTTGTGATGTTTTCAAAGCGATAATTCCCCCAGCTGAGCTTTCAGTGTGTGTGCGAGTGTCTGACTGCTTGACATCAGGTTTTTAGCTCAGAGGAGAAAAAGAGAGTTTGCTAAGTGAATTGATGCCCGTCTGACTCCTTCCTCCTCCTTTTCTTCTCTCTCCTTTCTTCCTGCTGTGAGCTAGAGACTCTTCTGGATGGATTAAGACAGAAAGAAAAACAAAGAGAAAAGAGGAGGTGAAGAGAGAAAGACAGAGAAAGAAGGGTTATTGATGTGTTCCTGGGCGGTTTTAGAGGACACACACACACACTTTTACTTAGCTTTCTGAGCAAATACCGCTGACTGTTGTTTATATATAAAGCAGAGACTAACCTAACTCTAACCCTAAAAGAAAATTTCACAACATTTACTTTAAATCATTTGTACCTTTTAAGACTGTGACCTGAGGCAGGTTTTGTCAGATTTGGCTCACTCCAAGTTACAGCTGTAAAGTGTAGCCAAAAATATTTTGCCCTTTTAAACTTTTTTTTTTTACTTTAAGCAATGCTTGTTCAAACTTGTTTTAAAATATTTGAGTGGAGTTTTGTGAATGAACATCATTGGAGTTCTGTGGGCACGGATTCCATCAGAGGACTTCCTGTTCACTGGCAATAGAACAGAACAGGATTCTGGAAGTAAACAATCCATTCACAATCTCGGTGCGTATCGAAAATGATTAAAAACCAGCTGTTAGGTCACATAAGAAATGCTTCTGTAGGAGCTGAAAAAGTGATGTGATCAGTAAGTCACGGCAACTTATGTTTTTAAGTTTCTTTTATTAATCAAACAATTAAAGCAATTTCAACTTTTATATGAATTCATCTGGAACTCAGTTTAGTATAATTTAAGTTTAAATCATTTTGTACAACCAAGCTAAGTATACTTCAGTTTAAGGCAGCATAAAAGTTTTCTTTTAAGTAATTTATGTAGTCATGTAAAAACGTCCTAAATGATGCATTCCCTTTATTTGTTTTATGGGACAAGTTAATTTATTAATTCATTTTAAATGCAATACTCGACTACTTTCAATACGAAAAAAAATAAAATGAATGCATAAAAATGTCTATGCATGTACACTGTTTGAATGTTTGTCTGATTTTGTTGTTTCTGTTTGTCTGATCAAATTAATGCTGTTCTTTTGAACTTTCTATTCATGTTTGAATCCTATATATATATATATATATATATATATATATATATATC
>JAUMHP010000048.1:955525-968702 GCA_032361065.1 Enteromius trimaculatus | reverse complement strand
ATCTCACAGTCTTCACAAAAAACTAACCACCTTTATTGATCAAATCATATAATTCCTGAAGGAATACATGATACTGGAGAAATGATGCTGAAAATGCAGCTTTGATCACAGATTTTAGTTGCATTTTAAAGTATATTCACAGAAAACTATATATTTTAATTGTAATAAAATTTTACAATTTTTACTGTATTTTTAATAAACTGAATTCTTTGAGCAGAAAAAAAAAAAACATTTAAAAAAATCTTGCCAACACCAAACATTTGGGTGGTAGTGTAAATATTACATAACTAACAGATAATTAAACATTACAATCTGTTAGAAAAATAGATTGGAAAACAATAGAAAATTGATTTCATAATTATTGTAAATATCTGCTAGCCTTTTCCTTTTAAACTTTCACGTCCTCACTTCCCCTTTCCAGGGTTTCCTGCAATACAGTGACCTTGCGTTTTCTATTTTGTCATCCATGTGATAAATATCCTTACTGCTTTGTGTGTGTGTGTGTGTGTATGACTTCCTCTGATACTGTTTTTAGGAAAACCCACCCTGACAGGCCGTCTTACCCAGCTACTGACCTTTAGGTGGAGTCCCTTTTCTGACCCTCCCTCTGTTTGTCTTTCTCAGCCTCTTCAGATCGATGATAATTTCTGCGGGCAGGATTTTAACCAGCCTCTAGGGGGCACCAGCACTATCGAGGGCATTCCACTCTTCATAGACAAAGATGACGGGATGACTTCGGTGGCCGCTTATGATTATCGCGGAAACACAGTGGTTTTCGCAGGAACACGCAACGGCCGAATGAAGAAGGTAAGAGTCTTTTGATGCTCTGTGTGTATTATTAGTATCTTCCTAGGTGTTATTTTGAAGAACCTCTTCATTTGGTTGACTTGGCACATTGTGGAAAGCAAGAAAATGGTAGTTTGGAGAGGTTTATGATGCGTTCTTGGGTTGTACATTTGTTTAAAGTTGCTATGATGATGATGATGGAGAATTGTTGGGCTTTGAGAAGTTGAAACCATTAGCCAATTAGATAAATGGAAAAAAAAAAAAAACCCTGTTAAAGTAAATGTTAAATCCTGTTTAGTTTCATCAATAATTCCAATAATTCTTTACTTTTTATTTTTCATAGAAATGAGTTTGCTCCACTACTTTAAATTTAATAGTAACCATCAACCAAGTAGTTAAACTGACAAAATTGTTAGAGAACATGAAATCAAAACCATTTTGGTTTCTTAATGCAAAATATTCCTGCTTATATTCTGAAAGATTTATCAAACAGCCCTGCTTCTAAAACCACTTTTCATCTGATATCGCTCGAGGCTTGAGACGTCGGTTAAAGTTAAAACGGGGAATTTATTTTATGCCATTTTAATGTTATTTTAATGCTGTCTTTATCCAGTGATGAATGCTGATTAGGTTCAGTTTTATGTGTTTGGGACTGTAAATACAGATACTAGATGTCTACAGCAGACGTTTGGAGGTGATTGAGAGGTTGCATTGTGATTTTCATGGCTTATAGTTTTCATTGTTATGACATAGACATTGCATAGTTGCACTGTGGTTTTCAGATCCCCAACATCAAGTTTTCATGTTCCTGTATCGCAATAGACTGGAATATCGGTAGTATTGGGCAGTAAAATTTGTAATATCGGCAGTATAATCGGTAATATTGCCCGATATTTGGTGATTATCGGCATTGCAGATAATATAACATTCACCATTAAATGAATTACTTATGCTTGTGTTATTGTTATTGTATTGTTATTTTTCTTTTTAAAAATAGCTGGAGCTTGAGATATTTCTGAAGTGTTTTAGATGCTAGAGGAACAGTGCACATTGGCTCATCTATTCAAAGAGTAGTTTGGCAGCGAGGTTTGAGATGTGAAATGTGCAGCATGCATCAGGTGGGTGTGTGTATGATGAGCTCAGAATGAGGTGCTTTTACCATGGGGTGTGTGTGTTGGAGACTCGCAGGAGTGGAAGGACCCACTGGAGCATCACATGATGGACTCACTGAGATGTGAAATGGAGGACAGACTCGGTCCATCCCTGAGAGACGGACTGAAGATGTGAATGAAATATCCAGCAGCGTTTAATGTTATGTATGACAGTCAGTCACAGAAGTGCTCTTCTCACACAGCGTCTTCCTCTACGGTGTGTCTTGAGTTACACAAATAATCTCTCACTTTTGATGTTTTCAGGTTTATCTATTTGTAGTATTTAGAACTTTTTTTCACATGTAGTCTTTTAGTGTGAATCTAAATCAGTTCAGCTTCAGAGTTTGGTTTAATTGGTTGGTGTGAAAGTGGTTTTCAGATCTAGGGTGGCAGCCACTATTGTTGATGTTTTCATGTTCCCTTGTGCATCTTTGTTTTCAGTGCAGAAGTAAAGCTATTCAGTGTGATTGTGTGAGACTTCAGATTCAAATAGAAAAAAGGTCCATTAAACCGTGAAAATATTTACAGTACATATAAGGGGGCTTATGATTATGGTAATACATTTGAAATCATTTTATAACAAATGCTAATATTGGAACAGAGTGCGTGATATTGCAAACTAGTACTTGTTCTAATATTATTTTTGTACAGCTAAAATAACCGGAAGCATCACACATCCGAGATACAGATGCCTGCTCATACTTTTAAAATAATCGGTCAACCGATATATCGGTCAATATTTGGAATTTTAATTTGCGAATTAATTTCTGTTTATACAACACGTGTTTCAAGCAGGACTTTTATTTTGAAGCAGTAAGTTAGAACAGAAATTAGAAATAAAATTTTTAATCAAGTTCAAATGTTTGTCTTCAGCTTGAGTCATTGTAAAATGTAAAAAAAAAGTGAAATCTATTTTATTTAGTAAATAAAAGACTTTTAGTTGCACAACTGCTAATCTGTAATTAAATTGTGTAATGTAAGATGTATCAACTTTATCTATCAAAACACCACGTTTGTACCTGTACTTGTTGCATCCCCTGCAATATATCCAGGATACAGTTTTTGTCTGGGTCTTTTGAAATAAGAGTTTAGTTTGTACCAACGAGTCAACAGCCTCTAGTTCTTAACATAACTGACATTAATGTCAAAAACGACAAGATATTAAATTCAATTTGGTCTATATTCCGACTAAAAGTTACTGGACATCTAAAGCAGCTCAGTGTCGCTCCTGGTTAGGAGTGTTTTAGCAGGTAGTTGTCGATGTCTGGCGATGCTGAAGCTGGATTAGTCCTGCTGATCTGGAGGGCACGCCTGGGCATGAGGAGCTCTTCCCGTCTGGGTTTACCGCGCTAGACGATTCAGTCTGGTCAAATCAACAACAGATGGACGAGCCAACTGGGCCGAAAACACACACTCACACACACACACACACACACACTGCGGTCTGAAGTCACAGTAAAGTCAGCCAGCCCTGCGCTCTCTCTCTGTAATTATGTTGTTAATTATGGCTCCATGCAAACTGTGTCTGTGAACAAATTCCTCCGTTGAGCTTTTCTGGTCTTCAGTGTCAATAGCAGGTGTTTGTTTGTCCTCTTTTGCCACGCACCCTGAATTCAGTGTCAGATATAAAGCAAAACGGTTATAAAGAATGATTTTGTTGCATGTTGTGTCATCAGAGGCTAATCCTGAGTGTGGAATCGAGCTTTGCTGTTTTTAGAAGTTAAACTTCCAATAAGCTCCGGATTGATCTACTGACCCACTGACCTTTGCACCTCCATGACCTCAACAGATGACAGTTTAGAGAGACACTTGATCTCTCTCACTTTTTTTTTTTCCCTGTGTCGCTCATTCTTTCTAATAATAATGTCAGTGCTAGTGGTTGCAGTTTATTAATGGTGTTTTCTAATACACCTCCCTGCGTTATATCTTCTGAATGGAAGCATCACTTGTCACATTTTGAGGTGCTGCTTCCAAAAAGTAATTTGTTTTGTTTGCGCACAGCACACGTTTACACAAATATGTTATAATGCAATGCTTTGGAGAACTTTGTGAAGTGAAGAGGTCAGGAAACTCAGTAAGTTATAGATTGGTACATGATACGTTGTGATTACTGCTTTGTTATTAAAACTATTGCTTATTCTGATGTGCATTAATCCTGTTATATATGCATGTATACTTTATATATTATATCATAATACATTAGCTAAATACATTAAAATGTAATATTTAAGTCGAGTTTGCACTTCATAACTGAATTATTCTTCAAAGCATGTTTTTTTTTCTTTTCATTTGAGAGATTGAGTTTAATAATCCAGTCCCAACCCCCTTTTTGTTGTATCATCTGATATTTTGTTGAGCTGTAGCTCGAGTGCTGAAGTCATGGTTCAGTTCCCAGGGAATGCATGAACTGGATAAAAGCATTTGCCAAAAGCATCAATGCAAGTATAAAATGCATCAAAAGGAAATGACTGGGTGCTGGTAATAGTGACACTTGACTTAATAAAGCAGTAAAAACTGACAATTATAATAAATGATGCATTCTGGGAATACACTGGGTTGTAGTTGCGGGTCTGGATCAAAGCTCACACACACACACACACACACAGAGGAATGCTGTATTATACCTCGTCTTACATGCAGTTGAAAGTGTTGGCAGTGATTGGAGCGGCGGAGGTTAATTACACACACGCGTGTGCACATAGCAGCGCTGCTGGGTCTTGCGTGTGTTGTGCTGAGCTCTACACGTCTGTAATTAGAGTCTCAGCGTGAGATCTGGCTGAGAACACACACACACTCCCTCGCGAACACACCGACTCTGGCGCGTTTCCCTTTGAATGATTATTGATTATTACTCTGATTCGTCAGTGATGGATTATTACAGATGGCACTGTGTGCGTTATGGCAGTCAGCATCTGTTGTTTCGCAGGGTTTTTGTGGAAGATGTGTGTTTTACGGTGTTGTGTTTGGTGTTACACACTGCGTATTAACGTTTGGAGGTCTGTAGTTCTCTGTATATTCTGTTCATCAAGGATGCACCACATGGATCAAAAGTGACAGCAAAGTAGTGATTTATGTCAGAACGTTTCAGATGTCAATGTGATTTGACTGGCTTTCAGCTGGATAATACTGGTGGGAAGATTTAGACCATGATAACCTGTGTTAGAAGCACTTGTTCTCTGGATATCTAATTGAAGCTCTGAAGAGAAAGTATGGTTTTTATCCCTCTTAGCAATAAAGTATTCAGTTTCAATATTGATTGAGTATCATAAGTGCAAGTTCACCAAAATAATACTTAAGTGTAGTAATGAAGTACAATTACTACAGTCCTGGATGTCTGACAGCTGTCAGGTTCATTGTGCTCTGCCGATTATGTTTCGTGATGTAGGATGTAAATTCAATTACAGTCTCCATGAACTAGAGGAGCTTTAAGAGGATCTCATGCAGAAGAATGAATGAGAAGATCATCTCCGTTAATGCTCAGTTTCGTTTCATTCATTCAGTCTCTCCTCCAGCATTGAGGGTGTTCATGGCTGATTGACACACACACACACACACACACGATCAGTAGTTTGTTGTGCTTCTTTCACATGACTCTTATTGTAATCAGGACTATTTGGTGTTGTGTTGTTGATCTGGGATAAATGTTTTGGATCAGGAAGTATTGCACTATTTTTATATTTATTTTTTATATTAGCTTTTATGTTCAATTTTAATTTTAATTTGTCACTTTATGTACTTTTTTGTTTAAATGTGTTTCTATTTAATTTTAGTGCAGCTTGTTTAAGTCCTAATTTATTTATTTAATGTATAGTTAAGTTCATATTTTCTTAACTTTTTTAATTCTAATATTTTAATTGTTAAGCTTTATTTAAATTTAAAACATTTTTAAAATGTTTTTTTTTTTTTTTTTTATTTAACAACGACACTGTTCAGTTGTAACAGGACATTACAGTACAAAATAATACAACTTTATTAAGCATGGTTAAAATAGTTTTTTGCCTGTGGTGCAAATTTATATGGTTATTAGTCATGATCGTTATACTTTGTTATAGTGAAAAGTCCTTGAGTGTCAGTTTTGAGCTTGCAAAATAAATTCTCAATAATGCCAGATTTAAAGTCTGAATTCAGTGTAAAGACTCGTTCAAACTAAAAATTGCAACTATAAAAATAACTAAGCATCAACATCAATGCACAATAATGTTCTGTTTGTTATAAGTGCGTTCTGCAGTTTTGTCGTCTTCTGGACATGCTTGAGATTTTTGAAGTGAGTGTGTTGGTGTGTAGTCGTCTGCCTGTGTGTGTGTGTGTGTGTGTGTAAACTGTCACATGGCGATCATATGCCACTGGACGCTCCTTTGAACTTTCCCACGGTCATGTCCTAAACATACACACGGATGCCTCGAGACCATCTCATAAAGAGAACAGTGTTCACCACCTCACACACACACACACACACACACGCGCGCTTAGACACGAGGACGAGCACAAAGACACATCTGTCTGTGTGTGTGTCTGTGTTGTGTTGTTTCAGGCCTGGACTCATAGGATGAGAGTCAGACGAAGCACACACACTCTATACTCTTTGACCTTGAAATATATTCAGTTTTTCTGTCTATGGTCAGAGAGTGAGACAGGACAGGACGAGAGAAAGCTTGTCGTCTTTTCAGATGAGCTGAAATATTCATGACATGCTTCTCGGACGGGTGGCCTCTGAGAGCTTTTACACGCGCACACACACACACACACACACACACACACACACACACACACACAGCGTTTTTGTTCTGTAGGTGTGAGGAATCTAACGCTAACACTACTTTGCGTGACTTCCTGTTTGAGTAGGTTGCATGATCTTCAGCAGTGTTATATAAATGAAGCTTTATTCAAGGATGTTCTTTTGGAGGTGTGTAAAGCCAGAATAAAATCTAAATTCTACTGTGATTCATTCATCAATGACCTCATTAAATGTACATTTAGTTTGACCTACACGTGTTTTAGACACAGACCCCTGTCCCACATGATTTCTCTCTTTTCCAGTGAATCACAAGACATCAGGGAGTCCCAAATGTTTTTGTCAGTCAACCTCCTTTAAATTCAGACCCCCACTGGGATTCCTTTGTTCTTCAGTAATGTATTTTTATTTAATTTAATTTATGAACATATTCTCATATTCAGTGATTTTTGGTTAAGTCACATGACTTACAGGTAAAATACAATATATAGT
Organism: Enteromius trimaculatus; assembly: GCA_032361065.1. Classification (NCBI taxonomy): domain Eukaryota; kingdom Metazoa; phylum Chordata; class Actinopteri; order Cypriniformes; family Cyprinidae; genus Enteromius; species Enteromius trimaculatus. The sequence continues at coordinate 961,541 of JAUMHP010000048.1, read as the reverse complement.
ATTTAATTTATTTCTTTTTATTAGTTCCTTTTTATTATTTAATTTTATTTTGCATTACATTTATAAAAATTGTGCTTTGTTTTTACTGTTTTTAATTGATCTGGTTTACATCAACTTGCAAAACCTTGCATTTAATAAATTATGTAATAATAATTATATATATATATGTATATAAATTGTTCCCTTGTATCTGTCTGGAAAATAGTAATGAAATGTGTTCTTCCATCTGTGACGTCTAGGCTGGTGTTTGTCTAGTATGATGCATCTCTACAGATCTGTCCATCCTAAACCATCCTTTCTGTGCGAGTGTGTGTGTGTTTCCACATCGTTGTGTTTCTATGGTAACTTAAGGGATCCTTCAGTTTTGTTCAATCACTTCAGGTGAAATGAAATCACGTTGTGTACACACACACACACACACACACGCACACAGAGCATAACACACTCACCTTGGTTTGATGACACACACTGCATGTAAAGGTTTTGCCAGCTGTTCTGACACTTTAATCAGTGTGTGTGTGTTCTCTGTGTCAGAATGAAGCTGGGTTACAGAAGTGCAGCGACTGCAGCTTTACCAGCTAGTTAATTAGCTGCGTGTGTGTGTGTGTGTGTGTGTGGAAATTGGGGTTTAGTGGGAAAATGCCGCAGCAGCAAAGCATGTCCTGCTTTATTAGTCCCTCGTCGCTTTTGTTTTTTCCTGCGGGTGTGTGTCCCTTGGGGCCGTCAGGGCTGCAGTCACACTCGGTTCTGTCTGAACACGAACGCTTGTTAAACTGAGAGCCGAACCAGAGGGTCTTTCATGTGATGGTGACGAGCATGCGTGGTCCTGGAACGCCTCGCTGGCTGTTTCATAATGAATGTGTCTCGTACAGCGAGAGGTGTGTGTTTCAGGATTAACCTTCATTAAAAATAAATGCATGAGAGCGTGTGTGTGTGTGTGACTGAGCTCCACCTCAGGACAATCGATATCTGCATCTGAAACCGGAACCATAGTGACGAGCCGATATATTTCTGAATGAGTTCTGTTGGATCAGATCTTCCAGAGTTTGTGTTCTTGTGCTTTACAGCATCATTTAACTCTCAGGGATGCAAATGACAGCAACGAACACTGTTTAGCTATGCCGTTTCTGAGTGTGCTGCTATGGTATTGCGGGTGGTTAATTTGTTGCTGTGCAGGTGTATTCCCATGCAGTTATATTTGCAGGTGTTTTTGTCGGTATGCGGTTGCTAGGGTTATTGTGGATGGTTGCCGTATGTTCTCTGGATGTGCATTAATATATGAACTCAGCAGATGTGCTCAAACGCAGCCGATGAAGTGATATTTTAGCGTCCGAATGATGAGTCCTGTAAAGCGTGGAGGATGTGGAGCTCGTTCAGATGAAGCGCTCTCATGTAGTCCATCGGCGCGAGTGACTGAGTGTCTCTCTGTGTTTGAGAGCGCAGTACATCACGTGAAGGACTGCATAAGCGCTCGCTGCGTTCAAACAGTGTGCGCAGGGCTCGTTTTTCTGCCGTGATTCTGGATGGATGCGCTCATGACGAGAATGTTAAATCCATAGTTTGATTGGAGAGCATCGTCTGTGCTGGCAGCCCTACAGAGCCATACATCAGGGCCAAAAGAGCCATCTGACGGAGCGCAGCGGTCAAGGCCACCCGAGAACCAGTTCAGTCAGGGGTAAAAGAGGATTTACACTGTGTGTGTGTGTGTGTGTGTGTTTATGCACGATTGTTCATCTCTCATCTGTTTAAGGAGTGAAAGATAGTGATGTGCAGAACTATTATAACCGTCTTGTTTTAAAGAAAAGTTTTCATGTACATGCTGAGAAATGTAGCTTTAGTCCCAGTATTGGATGAAGGTGTAAATAAAAGCGGCGTTGAGGTGCTGCAGTCGCAGTCAGTGGAATGGAGAAGAACGGTGATGTGTTTTGTAGTGGCTGTGTGAGGGGAAGAACACTGTTTGATTCGGACCACCTGTCTGAATATAGTCCAGTGTAAGCAAACTTCACTTAAAACTAGCAAAACAAAACCCATGTTTGTTAAACAAAATTAAAATACAACTATAAAATAACATTTTTGACATGTAATTAAAACGATTATGAGTATGAGGTGATAAAAATTAACAAAAGTAAAACTGTAACAATAAATAAATGAAAGGTAATTGGAAAAGCAATTCTGTATTTATTATACCACAATAAAAATATAAATATAATTAAATAAAATTACAATAAATACTTAAATAATATGCAGTAGCTTGCTAAAATAAAACCTGTTTAGCCCCCTCAAAATAATTTACTCACGTGTTTCCAAATGCTTCTGAGGAAAAACAAGATATTTTATGGAAATTTCCACACAATGACCGTTCAAACACTGTGTGAGTGTGTGTGTGTGCGTGTGTGTGTGCTTAAGATGGGTCCCTCAAACACACACTTGACTTCTGTGTGTGTGTTGCTGTTATAGCGTGTGTGTATTGTGTTTAGTGGGCCAGTAACTGCAGATGGAAGCTGTATGTGCGTGTGCGTGTGCGTGTGTGTAGGATGAATGGATTTTCAATTGCTCTGCTCTTAGCAGAAAAGGCTTGTAATAGTTTGTGGCCCTCCATCAGGCGAGGGCAAGCCCCTAGGCGGGGGGGAACACGTGTGTGATTATTACGGTCTCCGTCTCTGAACATGAAGCACTCTGCAGCTCAATGAATGTGATGATAATCTTGTCAAATAACAGTCACATGACCTCATCATGCTGAATGTCAATACTGAATCAAAACCCGCCCTATTTGCTTTTCTAATTCACATTTTTGCTCCATTTATGCTGGAAAATAATGTGCAGAGACACTTTTCACCTTCCGATCAATTCCTGATGGATAAAATCAAGTCGCGCTCGGCTGAGTGACGTGGCCACATGTAGAGGCAAATAAATATGTAAATGAAGCTGATGAAATCATCTAGTGTTTTTAGACGCTTGTTTCCACATCTGCCAGACGCCACTGGTACAATTCTGCTTTTAAATACAGCTTCGCTCTGTTTGTTTGTAGGGTTGCACAATTTTACCAAAAGTTTGATTTATAGATCAATTTGATATTATTTTATTGTATTATTCATGCTGTTGATAATGATGATAATAATAATAATAATAAATATAATTAATATAATTAATATAATTAAATATTATTCATGGTGATTTATAATTACTTAAAAATATATTAAGATAAATATTTATATTTACTATTATTCCACTGCAAATCCAAAAATTAATAACAAGAAAAATATTAGAAATATATTTTTATATTTACCAGATAAATATATTAGGCACAATAAATATGTATATTGCACTAATACTTTCAGTGCAAAATAAAATAAGAAAAAAATACTATAAATATTGTAATTTAAATACAATTTTATGATTATAATTACTAATAAAAGTATTAAGCAAAATAAGTATTTACATTGCAGTTATTATTAGTTCACTGTAAAATGAAAATACGTATAATAAGAAAAGAAAATGAAAATGAAACGTAATAATAAACTTTAAGATTCTGTAAACACTGGATCCTGAGCTGCTCAGGTGTACATGAACACAGTGCCGTGTTTCACTCTGAAACATAAAGAAAAATCACTGTGTGGTGCCCGTAATTAAGCTGTATTGTGTTAGCAGTTTTATTCGGATGAGTCGAGCAGCCCTACTAATGTTTGGTTAAGTTCATACTGAGTTTAGAGATGCATCTCAAACCTGCCTCCTGCAAGTGCTTTTCTTTTCTTCTCTTCTTTTCTATCTGTCCCATCGGGAGCAGTGTTTTTCGGATGCCTCTCAGGAGAGCAGAAAACATCGATCAGAGTTCAGCAGCAGACTAAACTACTGAGAGGCGGCGAAAAACAGGCCTTTCTGTTGTTCATAAAGCAAACAGGGTTGAGAGGGCCTGTAAACGCCCCGAGGAGAGAGACCTGGTCCTCCTGTGCTGAACCGCTGAAACATGCTAACACACATTTCACATGAAGACCTGTCTCTGTGTGTGTCTGTGTTGTCTCTGTATAATGAAGTGAGACAGGTCATCTGCCCTGCTGTAGTGTGTGTGTGTGTGGGGTGGGGGGGGTATACATACAACCATCTGCTGTCAAGCTGCACACGCTGTAGTGAACATGTGGGCTTATGTTTGTTGTACTTCAGTGTTTTAGTGACAGGATTCCCAAACCCTTTGGTCTGCTGAACCTTCTGTGATATAAGTTTTTATTTGAATAATTGATCAGATCATTCACGTGTTTGGAGTTCTCTGATGTCGGTTAAAGGCACGGCATGCAAGTCAACAGAAGAAATAATTTTTAGTAAGTGCGTTTTAGTAAGCAATTTTAATTGTTCTTATTTTAAAAGGTTTTTTATTCTAATATGTGACTTTTATGACTTTATTTCTATCTTTTAACTGAAGAATTCAGAATGCATTGCTCATTTATTAATATTATTGACATATTTTATAATTATTGCTATTATTATTGTGTGTGTGTGTGTGTTTATATAAAATAATGATGCAAGTTTATTTTTATAGCATCTTGTACATAATGGTAATTAAGAGTGCTTAAAGGATTTAAAATAAATTTTAATGGATTTAAAAAAAAAAAAAAAAAAAAAGATTTGAGAGTTATTACAGCAACAATAATACTTTTGTATTGTAAAGTGACAATGCAAATATTTTTGGCCTTGCCCTTATAGTGTCTCTTTTGTTGCACACAGATAAAAATACCATTTCTGTCTTTATTAACTCGCCCTCATGTTGTTGCAAACCTCACAGTCTTCGTCTTTCTTTTCTGTGAGGCACAAAAGATAAGTTACACTGCTTCTGAAGTGATGAAATCAACATCCAAGCTTCATCTGCATTACATTCCTCACCTTCTGGAATGCTTTGATGCTGTTATAATATTATAATTATTTTAATTTGTAGAATAACAGCCACTGGTCACCGCGTCCTTTCGTGAAAATCAAGCGGGTTTAGATCAACATTCGGGTGAGGAAATGATGACAGGATTTCATTTCTGGGTGAAGCATCCCTTTAATCTTTTGCATGTGCGCTGATGCCAAAAATAAGCATGTCCTCATTTAGGCTGTTAATTAGCTAATAGAAACTGTTGCCAGGAGACGGATGTCTTATTAGGAAAGCGCTATGAAGCCCCAGAGGACACAAAATAACACTCTGTGTCTGTATTGTATCATATTTACTGTATCTGCCTGTGTTTCCAATGCAGTGCAGTCTGAAGCTGTCTGATCTGTGTGTGCGTGTGTTTAAATATGTGCGTTTAATGCGAACCGTGTGTGTGTGTGTGTGTGTAATTGCTCTGTCACTCAGGCTTGTTTCTGCTGTGTAATTGTGGTGTGTATTAGCTGTGATCTTCTGCTGTACTCTAGCTAATCACTTTGATTGATCTGTTCATTGGCCGTGTTCTGCAGCGATCAGCGCTTAACGCTTCAGGAGAGGCTACCATAGCAACCTGTTGGATTACACACACACACACACACACACACACTCCTGTCCCCATACACACACATTACATGATCACTCACAGTTAGTAGCATCTCAAAAACAGAGGAAGGTATGAGAGATCTCGATGTGTTCCCTACGTAGACAGCATCCTAACTCAGAGAGAGGCGTTGAAATGACACGCATGTGCAGCACAGGAGAGGTTAGACTGGATTGATCTCCAATGACTCTATTGATCTGCATTAACAGCACATCTCTCATGCGTTAAAATGATGCTTTTGAAGAAAGCAAATGGTCCTGTAGCTATGATTTGCCAATTTTGTTAATATTAGTATTTTGCCAATTTTTATTTTTTTCTATTTTATTTGTAGCTTAAACTTTGTTTTGTTTAGAGCAAATGACAATTGTGATATTTTGATATTTTTCCTGTTTAGTTTTACTTTAATGTTTTTTACACTATTTTTTTAATGTGTGTGTGTATGTGTATATATATATATATATATATATATATACATACATAATTATATTTATAATTAATTTAATATATATATATATAAT